>CM038144.1:497523003-497717738 GCA_021437245.1 Aegilops speltoides | reverse complement strand
ACTACTAGTTGGACTAGGAAAGGGGAATCCTACTCTCGGTGGGAGTAGGACTCCCCATGGTGCGCCATAGAGAGGGCCGGCCTCCTCCTCCCTCCCTCCTTTATATACGGGGGCAGGGGGCACCCCATGGACACACAAGTTGATCCTTGAGATCGATCCTTAGCCGTGTGCGGTGCCCCCCTCCACCATATTCCACCTCGGTAATATCATAGCGGTGCTTAGGCGAAGCCCTGCGTCGGTAGAACATCAAGATCGTCACCACGCCGTCGTCTTGTGGAACTCTCTTCCCAAGCTCTGCTGGATCGGAGCCGAGGAGCGCCACCGAGCTATACGTGTCAAGAACTCGGAGGCGCCGAATAACGGCGCTTAGGATCGGTTGGATCGTGAGGAGAACGTCGACTACTTCCTCTATGTTGTGATCGCTTCCGCTTGGTCACGAGGGTACGAGACAACACTCTCCCTCTCGTTGCTATGCATCACCATGATCTTGCGTGTGCGTAGGAATATTTTTGAAATTACTACGTTCCCCAACAAAGGCATCCGAGCCTAGGTTTTATGGTTTGATGTTTTTGCACGAGTAGAACACAAGTGAGTTGTGGACGATACAAGTCATACTGCCTACCAAATGTCATACTTTGGTTCAGCGGTATTGTGAGATGAAGCGGCCGGTCCGACATTACGCGACGCTTACGCGAGACTGGTTTCACCATTACGAGCACTCGTGCTTAAAGGTGATTGGCGGGTGTCTGTCTCTCTCACTTTAGTTGAACCGAGTGTGGCTACGCCGGGTCCTTGAGAAGGTTAAAACGAGTCTATTTGACGAAGTATCGCTGTGGTTTTGATGCGTAGGTGAGATTGGTTCTTGCTTAAGCCCGTAGCAGCCACGTAAAATTTGCAACAACAAAGTAGAGGACGCCTAACTTGTTTTTGCAGGCATGTTGTGATGTGATATGGTCAAGACGTGATGCTATATTTTATTGTATGAGATGATCATGTTTTGTAACCGGTTATCGGCAATCGGCTGGAGCCATATGGTTGTCGCTTATTGTATGAAATGCAACGCCTGTAATTGCTTTACTTTATCACTAAGCGGTAGCGATAGTCGTAGAAGCAATAGATGGCGTAAACGACAACGATGCTACGATGGAGATCAAGGTGTCGCGCCGGTGACGATGGTGATCACGATGGTGTTCCAGAGATGGAGATCACAAGCACAAGATGATGATGGCCATATCATATCACTTATATTGATTGCATGTGATGTTTATCCTTTATGCATCTTATCTTGCTTTGATTGACGGTAGCATTTTAAGATGATCTCTCACTAAAATTATCAAGTAGTGTTCTCCACGAGTATGCACCGTTGCCAAAGTTCGTCGTGCCCGCACACCACGTGATGATCGGGTGTGATAAGCTCTCGTCCATCTACAACGGGTGCAAGCCAGTTTTGCACACGCAGAATACTCGGGTTATACTTGACGAGCCTAGCATATGCAGATATGGCCTCGGAACACGGAGACCGAAAGGTCGAGCGTGAATCATATAGTAGATATGATCAACATAATGATGTTCACCATTGAAAACTACTCCATCTCACGTGATGATCGGTTATGGTTTAGTTGATTTGGATCACGTGATCACTTAGATGACTAGAGAGATGTCTGTCTAAGTGGGAGTTCTTAAGTAATATGATTAATTGAACTTAAATTTATCATGAACTTAGTCCTGGTAGTATTTTGCAAATTATGTTGTAGATCAATGGCTTGCGTTGTTGCTTTCATATGTTTATTTTTGATATGTTCCTAGAGTAAATTGTGTTGAAAAATGTTAGTAGCAATGATGCGGATTGGATCCATGATCTGAGGTTTATCCTCATTGCTGCGCAGAAGAATTATGTCCTTGATGCACCGCTAGGTGACAGACCTATTGCAGGAGCAGATGCAGACGTTATGAATGTTTGGCTAGCTCAATATGATGACTACTTGATTGTTTTGTGCACCATGCTTTATGGCTTAGAATCGGGACTTCAAAGATGTTTTGAACATCATGGACCATATGAGATGTTCCAGGAGTTGAAGTTAATATTTCCAGCAAATACCCGAGTTGAGAGATATGAAGTCTCCAACAAGTTCTATAGCTAAAAGATGGAGGAGAATCACTCAACTAGTGAGCATGTGCTCAGATTGTCTGGGTACTACAATCGCTTGAATCAAGTGGGATTTAATCTTCCGATAAGATAGTGATTGATGAATTCTCTAGTCACCATCACCAAGTTAGTAGAACTTCGTGATGAACTATAGTATGCAAGAGATGATGAAAATGATTCCCGGATTTTTTCATGATGATGAAATCGATGAAGGTAGAAATCAAGAAAGAACATCAAGTGTTGATGGTTAACAAGACCACTAGTTTCAAGAAAAGAGCAAAGGGATAGAAGGAACTTCAAGAAGAACGGCAAGCAAGTTGTTGCTCAAGTGAAGAAGCCCAAGTCTGGACCTAAGCACGAGACTAAGTGCTTCTACCGCAAAGGGACTGGTCATCGAAGCGAGAACTACCCCAAGTATTTGGCGGATAAGGAGGATGGCAAAGTAAACAAAGGTATATTTGATATACATGTTATTGATGTGTACTTTACTAGTGTTTATAGCAACCCCTCGGTGTTTGGTACTGGTTCAGTTGCTAAGAGTAGTAACTCGAAATGGGAGTTGCAGAATAAACAGAAACTAGTTAAGGGTGAAGTGACGATGTGTGTTGAAAGTAGTTTCAAGATTGATATGATCATCATCGCACACTCCCTATACTTTCGGGATTAGTGTTGAACCTAAATAAATGTTATTTGGTGTTTGCGTTGAGCATGAATATGATTTGATCGTGTTTATTGCAACACGGTTATTCATTTAAGAGAATAAACTGTTGTTCGGTTTACATGAATAAAACCTTATATGGTTACACACCCAATGAAAATGGTTCATTGGATCTCGATCGTAGTGATACACATATTCATAATATTGAAACCAAAAGATGCAAAGTTAATAATGATAGTGCAACTTATTTGTGGCAATCGCCGTTTAAGTCATATTGGTGTAAAGCGATGAAGAAACTCCATGCTGATGGGATTTTGGAATCACTTGATTATGAATCACTTGATGCTTAAGAACCATGCCTCATGGGCAAGATGACTAAGACTCCGTTCTCCGAACGATGGAGCGAGCAACCGACTTATTGGAAATAATACATCTTGATGTATGCGATCCAATGAGTGTTAAGGCTCATGGCGGGTATCATTATTTTTGACCTTCACAGATGATTTGAGCAGATATGGGTATATCTACTTGATGAAACAAAAGTCTGAAATAGTTGAAAGGTTCAAAGAATTTCAGAGTGAAGTGGAAAAATCATCGTGACAAGAAACTAAGGTTTCTATGATCTGATCGCGGAGACAAATATTTGAGTTACGAGTTTGGTCTTCAATTAAAACAATGTGGAATAGTTTCACAAATTCATGCCACCTGGAACACCACATCATAATGGTGTGTCCGAACGTCATAACCATACTTTATTGGATATAGTACAATCTATGATATTTCTTACCGATTTACCAATATCGTCTTCGGGATCATGCATTAGAGACAACTGCATTCACGTTAAATGGGGCACCATCTAAATCCGTTGAGACGACACTATATGAACTGTGGTTTAGCAAGAAACCAAAGTTGTCGTTTCTTAAAGTTTGGGGCTGCGATGCTTATGTGAAAAAGTTTCATCCTGATAAGCTCAAACCCAAATCAGAGAAGTACGTCTTCATAGAATACCCAAAGGAAATTGTTGGGTACACCTTCTATCACAGATCCGAAGGCAAAACATTCGTTGCTAATAAATGGATCCTTTCTAGAGAAGGAGTTTCTCTCGAAAGAAGTGAGTGGGAGGAAAGTAGAACTTGATGAGGTAATTGTACCTTCTCCCTTATTGGAAAGTAGTTCATCACGTAAATCTGTTCCTGTGACTACACACCAATTAGTGAGGAAGCTAATGATGATGATCATGTAACTTCGATCAAGTTACTACCGAATCTCGTAGGTAAACCAGAGTGAGATCCGCACCAGAGTGGTACGGTAATCCTATTCTGGAAGTCATGTTACTAGACCATGATGAACCTACGAACTATGAGGAAGCGATGATGAGCCCAGATTCCGCGAAATGGCTTGAGGCCATAAAATCTGAGATATGATCCATGTATGAGAACAAAGTATGGACTTTGATTGACTTGCTCGATGATCAGCAAGCCATGTTAATTAAATGGATCTTCAAGAGGAAGACGGACGCTGATAGTGTTACTATCTACAAAGCTAGACTTGTCGAAAAAGGTTTTTGACAAAGTTCAAGATGTTGAATACAATGAGATTTTCTCACTCGTATCGATGCTTAAAAGTCTGTCCGAATCATGTTAGCAATTGCCACATTTTATGAAATCTGGCAAATGGATAAACAAAACTGCATTCCCTAATGGAGTTATTAAAGAAGAGTTGTATGTGATGCAACCAAGAGGTTTTGTCGATCCTAAAGGTGTTAACAAAATGTGCATCTATGGACTGGTGCAAGCATCTCGGAGTTGGAATATACACTTTGATAAGTTGATCAAAGATATAGTTTATACAGACTTGCAAAGTGAAGCCTGTATTTACTAGAAAGTGAGTGGGAGCACTACAAAGATTTCGATAAGTATATGTGAATGACATATTGTAGATCGGAAATAATGTAGAATTATTCTGCAAAGCATAAAGGAGTGTTTGAAAGGAGTTTTTTTCAAAGAAAGACCTCGGTGAAGCTGCTTACATATTGAGCATCAAGATCTATAAAGATAGATCAAGACGCTTGATAAGTTTTTTCAATAAGTACATACCTTGACAAGATTTTGAAGTAGTTCAAAATGGAACAAATCAAAGAAAGAGTTCTTGCCTGTGTTACAAGGTGTGAAATTGAGTAAGACTCAAAACCCGACCACGGCAGAAGATAGAAAGAGAATGAAAGTCATTCCTATGCCTTGGCCATAGGTTCTACAAAGTATGCCATATGTGTGTACCAGATCTATTGTATACCCTGCACCGAGTTTGGCAAGGAGTACAATAGTGATCTAGGAGTAGATCATCGACAGCGGTCAAAATTATCCTTAGTGGAATAAGGATATGTTTCTCGATTATGGAAGTGACAAAGGTTAAATGCGTAAAGGGTTACGCCGATGCAAGTTTTGGCACCGATCCGATGACTCTAAGTCTCGATCTAGATACATATTGAAAGTGGGAGCAATTAGCTAGAGTAGCTTAGCAAGAGCATTGTAGACATAGAAAAATTGCAAAATACATAACGGATCTGAATGTGAAAGACCCGTTGACTAAGACTCTCTCACAAGCAAAACATGATGACACCTTAGTACTCTTGGGTGTTAATCACATAGCGATGTGAACTAGATTACTGAATCTAGTAAACCCTTTGGGTGTTGGTCACATGGCGATGTGAACTATGGGTGTTAATCACATGATGATGTGAACTATCGATGTTAATCACATGGTGATGTGATCTAGATTATTGACTCTAGTGCAAGTGGGAGATCAAGGAAATATGCCCTAGAGGCAATAATAAAGTTATTATATATTTCCTCATATCATGATAAATGTTTATTATTCATGCTAGAATTGTATTAACCGGAAACATAATACATGTGTGAATATATAGACAAACAGAGTGTCACTAGTATGCCTCTACTTGACTAGCTTGTTAATCAAAGATGGTTATGTTTCCTAACCATGAACAAGGAGTTGTTATTTGATTAACAAGGTCACATCATTAGTTGAATGATCTGATTGACATGACCCATTCCATTAGCTTAGCACCCGATCGTTTAGTATGTTGCTATTGCTTTTATCCATGACTTATACATGTTCCTATAACTATGAGATTATGCAACTCCCGTTTGCCGGAGGAACACTTTGGTGAAGGAAATATGCCCTAGAGGCAATAATAAAGTTATTATTTATTTCCTTATTTCATGATAAATGTTTATTATTCATGCTAGAATTGTATTAACCGGAAACATAATACATGTGTGAATATATAGACAAACAGAGTGTCACTAGTATGCCTCTACTAGACTAGCTTGTTAATCAAAGATGGTTATGTTTCCTAACCATGGACATGGAGTTGTTATTTGATTAACAAGGTCACATCATTAGTTGAATGATCTGATTGACATGACCCATTCTGTTAGCTTAGCACACGATCGTTTAGTATGTTGCTATTGCTTCCTTCATGACTTATACATGTTCCTATGACTATGAGATTATGCAACTCCCGTTTACCGGAGGAACACTTTGGGTACTACCAAACGTCACAACGTAACTGGGTGATTATAAAGGAGTACTACAGGTGTCTCCAAAGGCATATGTTGGGTTGGCGTATTTCGAGATTAGGATTTGTCACTCCGAATGTCGGAGAGGTATCTCTGGGCCCTCTCGGTAATGCACATCACTTAAGCCTTGCAAGCATTGCAACTAATGAGTTAGTTGCGAGATGATGTATTACGGAACGAGTAAAGAGACTTGCCGGTAATGAGATTGAACTAGGTATTGGATACCGACGATCGAATCTCGGGCAAGTAACATACCGATGACAAAGGAACAACGTATGTTATTATGCGGTCGACCGATAAAGATCTTCGAGAATATGTAGGAACCAATATGGGCATCCAGGTCCCGCTATTGGTTATTGACCGAGAATAGTTCTAGGTCATGTCTACATAGTTCTCGAACCGTAGGGTCCGCACGCTTAAGGTTTCGATGATGCTTATATTATGAGTTTATGAGTTTTGATGTACGAAGGAGTTTGGAGTCCCGGATGAGATCGGGGACATGACGAGGAGTCTCGAAATGGTCGAGACGTAAAGATCGATATATTGGACGACTATATTCGGAGTTCGAAAGGTTCCAAGTGATTCGGTATTTTTCGAGTACCGGGAGAGTTACGAGAATTCGCCGGGAGTATATGGGCCTTATTGGGCCATACGGGAATAGAGGAGAGGGCCAAAGGAAGGAGGCGCGCAGCCCCTCTCCGTCCGAATTGGACAAGGGTGCGGCCCCCTTTCCTTCCTCCTCTCCCCTCTTTCCCCTTCTCCTACTCCAACAAGGAAGGAGGGAGTCCTACTCCCGGTGGGAGTAGGACACACCTTGGCGCGCCACTCCTAGGCCGGCCGCACCCTCCACCCTTGCTCCTTTATATACGGGGGCAGGGGGGCACCTCAAGACACAAGACACAAGTTGATCTACGGATCGTTCCTTAGCCGTGTGCGGTGCCCCCCTCCACCATATTACACCTCGGTCATATCGTCATGAGTTTAGGCGAAGCCTGCGCTGATAGAACATCAACATCGTTACCACGCCGTCGTCTTGTGGAACTCATCCCGACACTTGGCTGGATCGAGTCCGGGATCGTCATCGAGCTGAGCGTGTGCTGAACTCGGAGGTGCCGTGCGTTCGGTACTTGGATCGGTCGGATCGTGAAGGCGTCGACTACATCAACAGCGTTGTTATAACGCTTCGCTTCGGTCTCACGAGGGTGCGTGGACATACACTCTCCCTCTCGTTGCTATGCATCACCATGATCTTGCGTGTGCGTAGGAAATTTTTGAAATTACTCGTTACCCAACAAAGGTATCGAGCCTAGGTTTTATGGTTTGATGTTTTGCACGAGTAGAACACAAGTGAGTTGTGGGCGATACAAGTCATCTTGCCTACCAGCATGTCATACTTTGGTTCAGCGGTATTGTGAGATGAAGCGGCCGGACCGACATTACGCGTGACGCTTACGCGAGACTGGTTTCACCGTTCTACGAGCACTTTCGTGCTTAAAGGTGACCGGCGGGTGTCTGTCTCTCTCACTTTAGTTGAACCGAGTGTAGCTACGCCCGGTCCTTGTGAAGGTTAAAACGAGTCTATTTGACAAACTATCGTTGTGGTTTTGATGCGTGGGTAAGAACGGTTCTTGCTAAGCCCGTAGCAGCCACGTAAAACTTGCAACAACAAAGTAGAGGGCGTCTAACTTGTTTTTGCGGGGCATGTTGTGATGTGATATGGTCAAGGCGTGATAAGATATAAGTTGTTGTATGAGATGATCATGTTTTGTTGAAGTTATCGACAATGGCGAAGCCCTATGGATGTCTCTTTGTTGCATAAGATGCAAGTGCCAAATAATTGCTTTACTTTATCGCTATACGATAGCAATAGTTGTAAGAGCAATAGTTGGTGAGACAACCATGTGATGACACATTGATATAGATCAAGATGATGAAGATCATGGTGTCGTGCCGGTGACGATAGAGATCATGACAGTACTTTGGAGATGGAAATCAAAGGCGCAAGATGATCATGGCCATATCATGTCACATATTTTGATTGCATATGATGTTTATCTATTATACATCTTATTCTTGCTTTGATTGACGGTAGCATTTTAAGATGATCTCTCACTAAATTATCAAGAAGTGTTCTCCCTGAGTATGCACCGTTGCCAAAGTTCGTCGTGCCCGCACACCACATGATGATCGGGTGTGATAAGCTCTCGTCCATCTACAACGGGTGCAAGCCAGTTTTGCACACGCGAATACTCAGAGTTATACTTGACGAGCCTAGCATATGCAGATATGGCCTCGAAACACGGAGACCGAAAGGTCGGCGTGAATCATATAGTAGATATGATCAACATAAGATGTTCACCATTGAAAACTACTCCATCTCACGTGATGATCGGTTATGGTTTAGTTGATTTGGATCACGTGATCACTTAGATGACTAGAGATGTCTGCCTAAGTGGGAGTTCTTAAGTAATATGATTAATTGAACTTAAATTTATCATGAACTTAGTCCTGGTAGTATTTTGCAAATTATGTTGTAGATCAATAGCTCGCGTTGTTGCTTTCATATGTTTGTTTTGATATGTTCCTAGAAAATTGTGTTGAAAAATGTTAGTAGCAATGATGCGGATTGGATCCGTGATCGGAGGTTTATCCTCATTGCTGCACGTAAGAATTATGTCCTTAATGCACCGCTAGGTAGACAGACCTATTGCAGAGAGCGGATGCAAACGTTATGAACTTTTGGCTAGCTCAATATGATGACTACTTGATAGTTTAAGTGCACCATGCTTAACGGCTTAGAATCGGGACTTCAAAGATGTTTTGAACGTCATGGACCATATGAGATGTTCCAGAATTGAAGTTAATATTTCAAGAAAATACCGAGTTGAGAGATATGAAGTCTCCAACAAGTTCTATAGCTAAAAGATGGAGGAGAATCGCTCAACTAGTGAGCATGTGCTCGATTATGCAGGTACTACAATCGCTTGAATCAAGTGGGAGTTAATCTTCCGAGATAAGATAGTGATTGATGAAATTCTCTAGTCACCATCACCAAGTTAGTAGAACTTCGTGATGAACTATAGTATGCAAGGGATGACGAAAACGATTCCCGAGCTCTTCGTGATGTTGAAATCGACGAAGGTAGAAATCAAGAAAAACATCAAGTGTTGATGGTAGACAAGACCACTAGTTTCAAGAAAAGGGCAAAGGGAAGAAGGGAACTTCAAGAAGAACAGCAAGCAAGTTGCTGCTCAAGTGAAGAAGCCCAAGTCTGGACCTAAGTCTGAGACTAAGTGCTTCTACTGCAAAGGGACTGGTCATTTGAGCGAAACTACCCCAAGTATTTGGCGGATAAGAAGGATGGCAAAGTGAACAAAGGTATATTTGATATACATGTTATTGATGTGTAGTTTACTAGTGTTTATAGCAACCCCTCGATATTTGGTACTGGTTCAGGTTGCTAAGAGTAGTAACTCAAACGGGAGTTGCGAGAATAAGCGAAAACTAGTTAAGGGTGAAGTGACGATGTGTGTTGAAAGTAGTTTCAAGATTGATATGATCATCATCGCACACTCCCTATACTTTCGGGATTAGTGTTGAACCTAAATAAATGTTATTTGGCGTTTCGTTGAGCATGAATATGATTTGATCATGTTTATTGCGTACGGTTATTCATTTAAAGTTATAGAATAAATTGTTATTCTGTTTACATGAATAAAACCTTATATGGTTACACACCCAATGAAAATGGTTCATTGGATCTCGATCGTAGTGATACACATATTCATAATATTGAAACCAAAAGATGCAAAGTTAATAATGATAGTGCAACTTATTTGTGGCAATCGCCGTTTAGGTCATAATGGTGTAAAGCGCATGAAGAAACTCCATCTTGATGGGATTTTGGAATCACTTGATTATGAATCACTTGATGCTTGCGAACCATGCCTCATGGGCAAGATGACTAAGACTCCGTTCTCCGGAACAGTGGAGCGAGCAACTGACTTATTGGAAATAATACATACTGATGTATGCGATCCAATGAGTGTTAAGGTTCGCGGCGGGTATCGTTATTTTCTGACCTTCACAGATGATTTGAGCAGATATGGGTATATCTACTTGATGAAATATAAGTCTGAAATAGTTGAAAGGTTCAAAGAATTTCAGAGTGAAGTGGAAAAATCATCGTGACAAGAAAATAATAGTTTCTACGATCTGATCATGGAGACAAATATTTGAGTTACGAGTTTGGTCTTCAATTAAAACAATGTGAAATAGTTTCACAAATTCATGCCACCTGGACCACCACATCATAATGGTGTGTCCGAACGTCATAACCGTACTTTATTGGATATAGTACAATCTATGATGTTTATTACCGATTTACCAATATCATTTTGGGATCATGCATTAGAGACAGCTGCATTCACGTTAAATAGGGCACCATCTAAATCCGTTGAGACGACACTATATGAACTGTGGTTTAGCAAGAAACCAAAGTTGTCGTTTCTTAAAGTTTGGGGCTGCGATGCTTATGTGAAAAAGTTTCATCTGATAAGCTCAAACCCAAATCGAGAAGTGCGTCTTCATAGAATACCCAAAGGAAATTGTTGGGTACACCTTCTATCACAGATCCGAAGGCAAAACATTCGTTGCTTATAAATGGATCCTTTCTAGAGAAGGAGTTTCTCTCGAAAGAAGTGAGTGGGAGGAAAGTAGAACTTGATAAGGTAATTTGTACCTTCTCCCGAATTGGAAAGTAGTTCATCATGGAAATCAGTTCCAGTGATTCCTACACCAATTAGTGAGGAAGCTAATGATGATGATCATGTAACTTCAGATCAAGTTACTACCGAATCTCGTAGGTAAACCAGAGTGAGATCCGCACCAGAGTGGTACGGTAATCCTGTTCTGGAAGTCATGCTACTAGATCATGATGAACCTACGAACTATGAAGAAGCGATGGTGAGCCCAGATTCCGCTAAATGGCTAGAAGCCATGAAATCTGAGATGGGATCCATGTATGAAAACAAAGTGTGGACTTTGGTTGACTTGCCCGAGGGTCGGCAAGCAATAGAAAATAAATGGATCTTCAAGAGGAAGATGGACGTTGATAGTAGTGTTACTATCTACAAAGCTAGACTTGTCGAAAAAGGTTTTTGACAAAGTTCAAGATGTTGAATACAATGAGATTTTCTCACTCGTATCGATGCTTAAAAGTTTGTCCGAATCATGTTAGCAATTGCCGCATTTTTTTAAATCTGGCAAATGGATAAACAAAACTGCATTCCTTAATGGAGTTATTAAGGAAGAGTTGTATGTGATGCAACCAAGAGGTTTTGTCGATCCTAAAGGTGTTAACAAAATGTGCATCTATGGACTGGTGCAAGCATCTCGGAGTTGGAATATACGCTTTGATAAGTTGATCAAAACATATAGTTTATACAGACTTGCAGTGAAGCCTGTATTTACTAGAAAGTGAGTGGGAGCACTACAACATTTCTGATAAGTATATGTGAATGACATATTGTAGATCGGAAATAATGTAGAATTATTCTGCAAAGCATAAAGGAGTGTTTAAAAGGAGTTTTTCAAAGAAAGACCTCGGTGAAGCTGCTTACATATTGAGCATCAAGATCTATAGAGATAGATCAAAACACTTGATAAGTTTTTTTCAATGAGTACATACCTTGACAAGATTTTGAAGTAGTTCAAAATGGAACAGTCAAAGAAAGAGTTCTTGCCTGTGTTACAAGGTGTGAAATTGAGTAAGACTCAAAAACCCGACCACGGCAGAAGATAGAAAAGAATGAAAGTCATTCCCTATGCCTTGGCCATAGGTTCTATAAAGTATGCCATGCTGTGTACCAGATCTATTGTATACCCTGCACTGAGTTTGGCAAGGGAGTACAATAGTGATCTAGGAATAGATCACTCGACAGCGGTCAAAATTATCCTTAATGGAATAAGGATATGTTTCTCGATTATGGAAGTGATAAAAGGTTCGTCGTAAAGGGTTACGTCGATACAAGTTTTGACACCGATATGGATGACTTTAAGTCTTGATCTAGATACATATTGAAAGTGGGAGCAATTAGCTAGAGTAGCTCCGTGCAGAGCATTGTAGACCTAAAAAATTGCAAAATACATAACGGATCTGAATGTGAAAGACCTGTTGACTAAGATTCTCTCACAAGCAAAACATGATCACACCTAAGTACTCTTTGGGTGTTAATCACATAGTGATGTGAACTAGATTACTAAATCTAGTAAACCCTTTGGATGTTGGTCACATGGCGATGTGAACTATGGGTGTTAATCACATGATGATGTGAACTATCGATGTGAATCACATGGTGATGTGATCTAGATTATTGACTCTAGTGCAAGTGGGAGATGAAGGAAATATGCCCTAGAGGCAATAATAAAGTTATTATTTATTTTCTTATTTCATGATAAATGTTTATTATTCATGCTAGAATTGTATTAACCGGAAACATAATACATGTGTGAATATATAGACAAACAGTGTCACTAGTATGCCTCTACTAGACTAGCTTGTTAATCAAAGATGGTTATGTTTCCTAACCATGGACAAGGAGTTGTTATTTGATTAACAAGGTCACATCATTAGTTGAATGATCTGATTGACATGACCCATTCCGTTAGCTTAGCACACGATCGTTTAGTATGTTGCTATTGCTTCCTTCATGACTTATACATGTTCCTATGACTATGAGATTATGCAACTCCGTTTACGGAGGAACACTTTGGTACTACCAAACGCGTCAACGTGAATCGGGTGATTATAAAGGAGTACTACAGGTGTCTCCAAAGGCAGATGTTGGGTTGGCGTATTTTGAGATTAGGATTTGTCACTCCGAATGTCGGAGAGGTATCTCTGGGCCCTCTCGGTAATGCACATCACTTAAGCCTTGCAAGCATTGCAACTAATGAGTTAGTTGTGAGATGATGTATTACGGAACGAGTAAAGAGACTTGCCGGTAACGAGATTGAACTAGGTATTGGATACCGACGATCGAATCTCGGGCAAGTAACATACCGATGACAAAGGGAACAACGTATGTTGTTATGCGGTCTGACCGATAAAGATCTTCGTAGAATATGTAGGAACCAATATGGGCATCCAGGTCCGCTATTGGTTATTGACCGAGAATAGTTCTAGGTCATGTCTACATAGTTCTCGAACCGTAGGGTCCGCACGCTTAAGGTTTCGATGACAATTATATTATGAGTTTATGAGTTTTGATGTACCGAAGGAGTTTGGAGTCCGGATGAGATCGGGACATGACGAGGAGTCTCGAAATGGTCGAGACGTAAAGATCGATATATTGGACGACTATATTCGGAGTTCGGAAAGGTTCCGAGTGATTCGGTATTTTTCGAGTACCGGAGAGTTACGGAATTCGCCGGGAGTATATGGGCCTTATTGGGCCATACGGGAATAGAGGAGAGAGGCCAAAGGAAGGAGGCGCAGCCCCCTCTCGTCCGAATGGACAAGGGGTGCGGCCCCCCTTTCCTTCCTCCTCTCCCCCTCTTTCCCCTTCTCCTATTCCAACAAGGAAGGAGGGAGTCCTACTCCCGGTGGGAGTAGGACACCCCTTGGCGCGCCTCTCCTAGGCCGGCCGCACCCTCCACCCTTGCTCCTTTATATACGGGGCAGGGGGGCACCTCAAGACACAAGACACAAGTTGATCTACGGATCGTTCCTTAGCCGTGTGCGGTGCCCCCCTCCACCATATTACACCTCGGTCATATCGTCGCGGAGTTTAGGTGAAGCCCTGCGCCGGTAGAACATCAACATCGTTACCACGCCGTCGTGCTGACGGAACTCATCCCCGACACTTTGCTGGATCGGAGTCCGGGGATCGTCATCGAGCTGAACGTGTGCTGAACTCGGAGGTGCCGTACGTTCGGTACTTGGATCGGTCGGATCGTGAAGACGTACGACTACATCAACCGCGTTGTTATAACGCTTCCGCTTACGGTCTACGAGGGTACGTGGACATACACTCTCCCCTCTCGTTGCTATGCATCACCATGATCTTGCGTGTGCGTAGGAAAACTGTTGAAATTACTACGTTACCCAACATTTGGGTACTACCAAACGTCACAACGTAACTGGGTGATTATAAAGGAGTACTACAGGTGTCTCCAAAGGCAGATGTTGGGTTGGCGTATTTCGAGATTAGGATTTGTCACTCCGATTGTCGGAGAGGTATCTCTGGGCCCTCTCGGTAATGCACATCACTTAAGCCTTGCAAGCATTACAACTAATGAGTTAGTTGCAAGATGATGTATTACGGAACGAGTAAAGAGACTTGCCGGTAACGAGATTGAACTAGGTATTGGATACCGACGATCGAATCTCGGGCAAGTAACATACCGATGACAAAGGGAATAAACGTATCTTGTTATGCGGTCTGACCGATAAAGATCTTTGTAGAATATGTAGGAACCAATATGGGCATCCAGGTCCCGCTATTGGTTATTGACCGGAGACGTGTCTCGGTCATGTCTACATTGTTCTCAAACCGTAGGGTCCGCACGCTTAAGGTTTCGATGACGCTTATATTATGAGTTTATGAGTTTTGATGTACCGAAGGAGTTCGAGTCCCGGATGAGATCGGGGACATGACGAGGAGTCTCGAAATGGTCGAGGCGTAAAGATCGATATATTGGACGATTATATTCGGAGTTCGGAAGGTTCCGAGTGATTCGGTATTTTTGAGTACCGGAGAGTTACGGAATTCGTATTGGGCCTTAATGGGCCATACGGGAAAGGAGAAAAGGGCCAAAAGGGTGGCGCCGCCTCCCCTTGGTCTAGTCCGAATTGGACTAGGGAGGCGCACCCCTTCCTTCCTTCTCCTTCTATCTTCCCTTTCCTTCTCTCCTACTCCTAATACATGGAAGGACTACTAGTTGGACTAGAAAAGGGGGAATCCTACTCCCGGTGGGAGTAGGACTCCCCATGGCGCGCCATAGAGAGTGTTGGGGAACGTAGTAATTTCAAAAAAATTCCTACGCACACGCAAGATCATGGTGATGTATAGCAACGAGAGGGGAGAGTGTTGTCTACGTACCCTCGTGAGACCGGCGAAGCGATCACAACGTAGAGGAAGTAGTCATCGTTCTCCTCGCGATCCGACCGATCCCGGCGCCGTTACTCGGCGCCCGAGTTCTTGACACACGTACAGCTCGATGACGTCCCTCGTACTCTGATCCAGCCGAGTGTCGAGGAGAGTTCCGTCGGCCGACGGCGTGGTGACGATCTTGATGTTCTCTTGGCGCAGAGCCGCTTAAGCTTCATGACGATATGACCGAGGTGGAATATCGTGGAAGGGGCACCGCTGCACGCTAAGGAACGATCCGTAGATCAAACTTGTGTGTCCTAGGGTGCCCCCTGCCCCGTATATAAAGGAGGGAGGGGAGGTGCGGCCGCCCAAGGGGGCGCTGGGAGGAGTCCTACTCCCACCGGGAGTAGGACTCCCCCTTCCTCGTTGGAGTAGGATTGGGGAGGGGAGAGAGAGGCGCCGCCCCTCTCCTTGTCCTATTCGGACTAGGGGGGGGGCGCGGCCACCCCCGGCCGGCCCTTCCTCTTCTCCCTCGTGGCCCACTAAGGCCTAATAGCCTCCGGGAGGTTCCAGTAACCCCGGTTTCCCAGAAAATCTCGATTTCACCCGAACCATTCGAACTCAAATATAGGCTTCCAATATATCAATCTTTATGTCTCGACCATTTCGAGACTCCTCGTCATGTCCGTGATCACATCCGGGACTCAAAATTCTTCGGTACATCAAAATACATAAACTCATAATATAACATCCTTCGAAACCTTAAGCGTGCGGACCCTACGGTTCGAGAACAATGTAGACATGACCGAGACATGTCTCCGTCAATAACCAATAGTGGGACCTGGATGCCCATATTGGCTCCTACATATTCTACGAAGATCTTTATCGGTCGACCGCATAACAACATACGTTGTTCCTTTGTCATCGGTATGTTACTTGCCCGAGATTTGATCGTCCGTATCCAATACCTAGTTCAATCTCGCTACGCAAGTCTCTTTACTCGTTCCGTAATACATCATCTTACAGCTAAATCATTAGTTGTAATGCTTGCAAGGCTTCATGATGTGCATTACCGAGAGGGCCCAGAGATACCTCTCCGACAATCGGAGTGACAAAACCTAATCTCAAATACGCCAACCCAACATCTACCTTTGGAGACACCGTAGTACTCCTTTATAATCACCCGATTCGTTGTGACGTTTGGTAGCACCAAAAGTGTTCCTCCGTAAACGGAGTTGCATAATCTCATAGTTACAGAACATGTATAAGTCATGGATAAAAGCAGTAGCAACATACTCAACGATCGTGTGCTAAGCTAATGGAATGGGTCATGTCAATCAGATCATTCTACTAATGATGTGACCTTGTTAATCAAATAACAACTCTTTGTTCATGGTCAGGAAACATAACCATCTTTGATTAACAAGCTAGTCTCGCAGAGGCATACTAGTGACATATTGTTTTGTCTATGCATTCACACATGTATCATGTTTCCGGTTAATACAATTCTAGCATGAATGATAAACATTTATCATGAAATAAGGAAATAAATAATAACTTTATTATTGCCTCTAGGGCATATTTCCTTCAGTCTCCCACTTGCACTAGAGTCAATAATCTAGATTACATAGTAATGATTCTAACACCCATGGAGTCTTGGTGTTGATCATGTTTTGCTCGTGGAGGAGGCTTAGTCAACGGGTCTGCTACATTTAGATCCGTATGTATCTTGCAAATCTCTATGTCTCCCACCTGGACCAAATCCCGGATGGAATTGAAGCGTCTCTTGATGTGCTTGGTCCTCTTGTGAAATCTGGATTCCTTTGCCAAGGCAATTGCTCCAGTATTGTCACAGAAGATTTTCATTGGTCCCGATGCACTAGGTATGACACCTAGATCGGATATGAACTCCTTCATCCAGACTCCTTCATTAGCTGCTTCCGAAGCTGCTATGTACTCGCTTCACATGTAGATCCCTTCACGACGCTTTGTTTAGAACTGCACCAACCGACAGCTCCTCCGTTTAGTGTAAATCACGATCCGGTCTGCGATTTAGAATCGTCTGGATCGGTGTCAAAGCTTGCATCAACGTAACTGTTCACGATGAGCTCTTTGTCACCTCCATATCGAGAAACATATCCTTAGTCCTTTTCGGTATTTCAGATGTTCTTGACCGCTGTCCATGATCCACTCTGGATTACTTTGGTACCTCCATGCTAAACTTATAGCAAGGCACACATCAGGTCCGGTACACAGCATTGCATACATGATAGAGCCTATGGCTGAAGCATAGGAACATCTTTCATTTTCTCTCTATCTTCTGCGGTGGTCGGGCATTGAGTGTTACTCAACTTCACACCTTGTAACACGTGCAAGAACCCTTTCTTTGCTTGATCCATTTTGAACTTCTTCAAAATTTTGTCAAGGTATGTGCTTTGTGAAAGTCCAATTAAGCGTCTTGATCTATCTCTATAGATCTTAATGCCCAATATGTAAGCAGCTTCACCGAGGTCTTTCATTGAAAAACTCTTATTCAAGTATCCCTTTATGCTATCCAGAATTCTATATCATTTCCGATCAGCAATATGTCATCTACATATAATATCGAGAAATGCTCTGAGCTCCCACTCACTTTCTTGTAAATCTGAGGCTTCTCCAAAAGTCTCAGATGAACCCAAATGCTTTGATCACACTATCAAAGCGTTTATTCTACTCGAGATGCTTGCACCAGTCCATAAATGGATCGCTGGAGCTTGCACACTTTGTTAGCTCCTTTGGATCGATAAAACCTTCGGTTGCATCATATACAACTCTTCTTCCGTAAATCCATTTAGGAATGCAGTCTTTACATCCATTTGCCAAATTTCATAATCATAAAATGCGCAATTGCTAACATGATTCGGACGGACTTAAGCATCGCTTCGGTGAGAAGGTCTCATCGTAGTCAATCCCTTGAACTTGTTGAAAACCTTTTGCGACAAGTCGAGCTTTGTAGACGATAACATTACCGTCGTCGTCTTCTTCTTCTTGAAGATCCACTTGTTTTCTATTGCTTGCCTACCCTCGGGCAAGTCAACCAAAGTCCATACTTTGTTTTCATACATGGATCCCATCTCGATTTCATGGCCTCAAGCCATTTTGCGAATCTGGGCTCACCATCGCTTCTTCATAGTTCGTAGGTTCATCATGATCTAGTAGCATGATTTCCGAACAGGATTACCGTACCACTCACAGTGCGGATCTTATTCTGGTTGATCTACGAGGTTACAGAGCAACTTGATCTCAAGTTTCATGATCAACATCATCAACTTCCTCACTACTTGGTGTAGATGTCTCAGAAACCGGTTTCTGCGACAAACTATTTTCAAGTAAGGGAGAAGGTATAATTACTTCATCAAGTTCTACTTTCCTCCCACTCACTTCTTTCGAGAGAAACTCCTTCTCTAGAAAGGATCCATTCTTGGCAACAAATGTCTTGCCTTCGGATCTGTGATAGAAGGTGTACCCAACTGTCTCCTTTGGGTATCCTATGAAGACACATTTCTCCGATTTGGGTTCGAGCTTATCAGGTTGAAGCTTTTTCACATAAGCATCGCATCCCCAAACTTTAAGAAACGACAACTTTGGTTTCTTGCTAAACCATAGTTCATAAGGTGTCGTCTCAACGGATTTTGATGGTGTTCTATTCAGTGTGAATGCGGCCGTCTCTAGAGCATAACCCCAAAACGATAGCGGTAAATCTGTAAGAGACATCATAGATCGCACCATATCTAGTAAAGTACGATTACGACGTTCGGACACACCATTACTGTTGTGGTGTTCGGGTGGCGTGAGTTGCTAAACTATTCGCATTGTTTCAAATGTAGACCAAACTCGTAACTCAAATATTCACCTCCACGATCAGATCGTAGAAATTTAATTTTCTTATTACGATGATTTTCAACTTCACTCTGAAATTCTTTGAACTTTTCAAATGTTTCAGACTTATGTTTCATTAAGTAGATATACCCATATCTCGCTTAAGTCATCTGTGAAGGTGAGAAAATAACGATATCCGCCACGAGCCTCAACATTCATCGGACCACATACATCAGTATGTATGATTTCCAACAAATCTGTTGCTCTCTCCATAGTACCGAGAACGGGTTTTAGTCATCTTGCCCATGAGGCACGGTTACATAAGTGCCAAGTGATTCATAATCAAGTGACTCCAAAAGTCCATCAGTATGGAGTTTCTTCATGCGCTTTATACCGATATGACCTAAACGACAGTGCCACAAATAAGTTGCACTATCATTATTAACTCTGCATCTTTTGGTTTCAACATTATGAATATGTGTATCACTACTATCGAGATTCATAAAAATAGACCACTCTTCAAGGGTGCATGACCATAAAAGATATTACTCATATAAATAGAACAACCATTATTCTCGATTTAAATGAATAACCGTCTCGCATCAAACAAGATCCAGATATAATGTTCATGCTCAACGCAGCACCAAATAACAATTATTTAGGTCTAAAACTAATCCGAAGGTAGATGTAGAGGTAGCGTGCCGACCGCGATCACATCGACTTTGGAACCATTTCCCACGCGCATCGTCACCTCGTCCTTTGCGGTGTTAAGCAATCCGTAGTCCCTGTTTGAGTTGCAAATATTAGCAATGTAACCGAGATCAAATACCAGTGCTACTGCGAGCTCTAGTAAGGTACACATCAATAACATGTATATCACATATACCTTTGTTCACCTTGCCATCCTTCTTATCCGCCAAATACTTGGGGCAGTTCCGCTTCCGGTGACCGATCTGCTTGCGGTAGAAGCACTCAGCTTTAGGTTTGGGTCCAGACTTGGGTTTCTTCTCTGAGCAGAACTTGCTTGCTGTTCTTCTTGAAGTTCCTTCTTCTTCCCTTTGCCTTTCTTCTTGAAACTAGTGGTCTTATTGACCATCAACACTTGATGCTCCTTCTTGATTTCTACCTCCGCAGCCTTTAGCATTGCGAAGAGCTCGGTATAGTTTTTACTAACCCTTGCATATTATAGTTCATCACGAAGCCTTTGTAGCTTGGTGGCGGTGATTGAAGAATTACATCAATGACACAATCATCCGGAAGATTAACTCCCAATTGTGTCAAGTGATTGTAGTACCCGGACATTCTCGAGTATGTGCTCACTAATGTAACTATTCTCCTCCATCTTGCAGCTATAGAACTTATTGGAGACTTCATATCTCTCAATCCGGGCATTCTGTTGGAATATTAACTTCAACTCTGGAACATCTCATATGCTCCATGACGTTCAAAACGTCGTTGAAGTCCCGGTTCTAAGCCGTAAAGCATGGCACATTGAACTATAGAGTAGTCATCACTTTGCTCGCCAGACGTTCATAACATCCGGTGTTGCTCAAAGAAGCAGTTCGCACCCAGCGGTGCATCCAGGGCGTAACTTTTCAGTGCAGCAATGAGGATAATCCTCAAGTTACGGACCCACTCCGTGTAATTGCTACCATCATCTTTCAACTTTGCTTTCTCAAGGAACGCATTAAAATTCAACGGAACAACAGCACGAGCCATCTATCTGCAATCAAACATAGACAAGCAAGATACTATCAGGTACTAAGTTCATGATAAATTTAAGTTCAATTAATCATATTACTTAAGAACTCCCACTTAGAAAGACATCTCTCTAGTCATCTAAGTGATCACGTGATCCAAATCAACTAAACCATAACCGATCATCACGTGAAATGAAGTAGTTTTCAATGGTGAACATCTTGATCATATCTACTATATGATTCACGCTCGACCTTTTGGTCTCCGTGTTCCGAGGCCATATCTGCATATGCTAGGCTCGTCAAGTATAACCCGAGTATTCTGCGTATGCAAAACTGGCTTGCACCCGTTGTAGATGGACGTAGAGATTATCACACCCGATCATCACGTGGTGTCTGGGCACGACGAACTTTGGCAACGGTGCATACTCAGGGAGAACACTTCTTGATAATTTAGTGAGAGATCATCTTATAATGCTACCGTCAATCAAAGCAAGATAAGATGCATAAAAGATAAACATCACATGCAAATCAATATAAGTGATATGATATGGTCATCATCATCTTGTGCTTCGTGATCTCCATCTCTGCAACACCATCATGATCACCATCGTCACCGGCGCGACACCTTGATCTCCATCGTAGCATCATTGTCGTCTCGCCAATTTTATGCTTCTACGACTATCGCTACCGCTTAGAGATAAAGTAAAGCATTACAGGGCGATTGCATTTCATACAATAAAGCGACAACCATATGGCTCCTGCCAGTTGCCGATAACTTCGGTTACAAAACATGATCATCTCATACAATAAAATATAGCATCACGTCTTGACCATATCACATCACAACATGCCCTGCAAAAACAAGTTAGACGTCCTCTACTTTGTTGTTGCAAATTTTACGTGGCTGCTACGGGCTTAAGCAAGAACCAATCTCACCTACGCATCAAAACCACAACGATACTTCGTCAAATAGACTCGTTTTAATCTTCTCAAGGACCGGGCGAGCCACACTCAGTTCAACTAAAGTGAGAGAGACAGACACCCACCAGTCACCTTTAAGCAACGAGTGCTCGTAGCGGTGAAACCAGTCTCGCGTAAGCGTACGCGTAATGTCGGTCTGGGCCGCTTCATCTCACAATACCGCTGAATCAAAGTATGACATGCTGGTAGGTAGTATGACTTGTATTGCCCACAACTCACTTGTGTTCTACTCGTGCAAAACATCAAACCATAAAAACCTAGGCTCTGATACCACTGTTGGGGAACGTAGTAATTTCAAAAAATTTCCTACGCACACGCAATATCATGGTGATGTATAGCAACGAGAGGGGAGAGTGTTGTCTCGTACCCTCGTGAGACCGGCGAAGCGATCACAACGTAGAGGAAGTAGTCGACGTTCTCCTCGCGATCCGACCGATCCGGCGCGTTACTCCGGCGCCCGAAGTTCTTGACACACGTACAGCTCGATGGCGTCCCTCGTACTCGATCCAGCCGAGTGTCGAGGGAGAGTTCCACAAGACAACGGCGTGGTGATGATCTTGATGTTCTCTCATGCGAAGCCGCCTAAGCTTCGCGACGATATGACCGAGGTGGAATATGGTGGAAGGGGCACCGCACATGGCTAAGGAACGATCCGTAGATCAAACTTGTGTGTCCTAGGGTGCCCCCTGCCCCATATATAAAGTAGGGAGGGGGAGGTGCGGCCGGCCCAAGGGAGGCGGCTGCGGAGGAGTCCTACTCCCACCGGAGTAGGACTCCCCCTTCCTAGTTGGAGTAGGATTGGGGAGGGAAGAGAGAGGGCGCCGCCTCTCCTTGTCCTATTCGGACTAGGGGAGGCGCGCGGCCACCCCCGGCCGCCCTTCCTCTTCTCCTCGTGGCCCACTAAGGCCTAATAGCCTCCGGAGGGTTCCGTAACCCCGGTTTTCCCAGAAAATCGATTTCACCCGAACCATTCCAACTCCAAATATAGGCTTCCAATATATCAATCTTTATGTCTCGACCATTTCGAGACTCCTCGTCATGTCCGTGATCACATCCGGACTCGAACTTCTTGGTACATCAAAATACATAAACTCATAATATAACAGCCATCGAAACCTTAAGCGTGCGGACCCTACGGTTCGAGAACAATGTAGACATGACCGAGACATGTCTCCGTCAATAACCAATAGCGGGACCTGGATGCCCATATTGGCTCCTACATATTCTACTGAAGATCTTTATCGGTCGATCACCGCATAACAACATACGTTGTTCCTTTGTCATCGGTATGTTACTTGCCCGAGATTTGATCGTCGGTATCCAATACCTAGTTCAATCTCGTTACGGCAAGTCTCTTTACTCGTTCGCAATACATCATCTTACAGCTAAATCATTAGTTGTAATGCTTGCAAGGCTTCATGATGTGCATTACCGAGAGGGCCCAGAGATACCTCTCCAGACAATCGGAGTGACAAAACCTAATCTCAAATACGCCAACCCAACATCTACCTTTGGAGACACCTGTAGTACTCCTTTATAATCACCCGATTCACGTTGTGACGTTTGGTAGCACCCAAAGTGTTCCTCCGTAAACGGAGTTGCATAATCTCATAGTTACAGGAACATGTATAAGTCATGGATAAAAGCAGTAGCAACATACTCAACGATCGTGTGCTAAGCTAATGGAATGGGTCATGTCAATCAGATCATTCTACTAAGGATGTGACCTTGTTAATCAAATAACAACTCTTTGTTCATGGTCAGGAAACATAACCATCTTTGATTAACAAGCTAGTCTCGCAGAGGCATACTAGTGACATATTGTTTTGTCTATGCATTCACACATGTATCATGTTTCCGGTTAATACAATTCTAGCATGAATGATAAACATTTATCATGAAATAAGGAAATAAATAATAACTTTATTATTGCCTCTAGGGCATATTTCCTTCAGAGAGGGCCGGCCTCCTCCTCCCTCCCTCCCTCCTTTATATACTGGGGCAGGGGGCACCCCATGGACACACAAGTTGATCCTTGAGATCGATCCTTAGCCGTGTGCGGTGCCCCCCTCCACCATATTCCACCTCGGTAATATCGTAGCGGTGCTTAGGCGAAGCCCTGCGTCGGTAGAACATCAAGATCGTCACCACGCCGTCATCTTGACGAACTCTCTCTCCCGAAGCTCTGCTGGATCGGAGCCGAGGAGCGCCACCGAGCTGTACGTGTGTCAAGAACTTCGGAGGCGCCGAGTAACGGCGCTGGGATCGGTTAGATCGTGAGGAGAACGTCGACTACTTCCTCTACGCCAGATCGCTTCCGCTTCGGTCTACGAGGGTACGTAGACAACACTCTCCCCTCTCGTTGCTATGCATCACCATGATCTTGCGTGTGCGTAGGAATATTTTTGAAATTACTACGTTCCCCAACATATGTGTGCTACGAAACGTCACAACGTAACTGGGTGATCATAAAGGAGCTCTACAGGTGTCTCCGAAGGTACATGTTGAGTTGGCGTATTTCGAGATTAGGATTTGTCACTCCGATTATCGAAGAGGTATCTCTGGGCCCTCTCGGTAATGCACATCACTATAAGCCTTGCAAGCAATGTGACTAATGAGTTAGTTGCGGGATGATGCATTACGTAATGAGTAAAGAGACTTGCCGGTAACGAGATTGAACTAGGTATTGAGATACCGACGATCGAATCTCGGGCAAGTAACATACCGATGACAAAGGGAACAACGTATGTTGTTATGCGGTTTGACCGATTAAGATCTTCGTAGAATATGTGGGAGCAAATATGAGCATCCAGGTTCCGCTATTGGTTATTGACTGGAAATGTGTCTCGGTCATGTCTACATAGTTCTCGAACCCGTAGGGTCCGCACGCTTAAGGTTTCGATGACAGTTATATTATGAGTTTATGAGTTTTGATGTACCGAAGGAGTTCGGAGTCCCGGATGAGATCGGGGACATGATGAGGAGTCTCGAAATGGTGGAGACGTAAAGATCGATATATTGGACGACTATATTCGGACTTCGGAAAGGTTCCGAGTGATTCGGTATTTATCGGAGTACTGGGAGAGTTACGGAATTCGCCGGGAGAAGTATTGGGCCTTATTGGGCCATATGGGAAAGAGAGAGGGCTGCCCAGGCAGGCAAGACGCTTCGCCCCAAGGCCTAGTCCGAATTGGACTAGGGAAGGGCCGCACCCCTCCTTCCTTCCCTTCTTTCTTCCCTTCCTTCTCTCCTACTCCTGCTAGGAAAGGAGGAGTCCTACTCCCGTGGGAGTAGGACTCCCCCTGGGCGCCTCCTCCTCCTTGGCCGCCCTCCTCCTTGCTCCTTTATATCACGGGGCAGGGGGCACCCCATGACACACAAGTTGATCTTCGTGATCGTTCATTAGCCGTGTGCGGTGCCCCCCTCCACCATATTCCACCTCGGTCATATCGTTGCGGTGCTTAGGCGAAGCCTGCGTCGATAGAACAACATCATCGCTCCCACGCCGTCGTCTTGTGGAACTCATCTCCGGCACTTTGCTGGATCGGAGTCCGGGGATCGTCATCGAGCTGAACGTGTGCTGAACTCGGAGGTGCCGTACGTTCGGTACTTGGATCGGTCGGATCGCAAAGACGTACAACTACATCAACCACGTTGTCATAACGCTTCCGCTTACGGTCTACGAGGGTACGTGGACAACACTCTCCCCTCTCGTTGCTATACATCACCATGATCTTGTGTGTGCGTAGGAAATTTTTTGAAATTACTACGTTCCCCAACAGTGGCATCCGAGCCAGGTTTTATGCGTAGATGTCATATGCACGAGTAAAACACAAGTGAGTTGTGGGCGATACAAGTCATACTGCTTACCAATATGTCATACTTTGGTTCAGCGGTATTGTGAGATGAAGCGGCCCGGACCGACATTACGCGTACGCTTACGCGAGACTGGTTTCACCGTTACGAGCACTCGTGCTTAAAGGTGACTGGCGGGTGTCTGTCTCTCTCACTTTAGTTGAACCGAGTGTGGCTCCGCCCGGTCCTTGCGAAGGTTAAAACAGCACTAACTTGACAGACTATTGTTGTGGTTTTGATGCGTAGGTAAGATCGGTTCTTGCTCAGCCCATAGCAGCCACGTAAAATTTGCAACAACAAAGTAGAGGACGTCTAACTTGTTTTTGCAGGGCATGTTGTGATGTGATATGGTCAAGACATGATGAGATATAAGTTGTTGTATGAGATGATCATGTTTTGTTGAAGTTATCGGCAACTGGCAGAAGCCCTATGGTTGTCTCTTTGTTGCATAAAGATGCAAGTGCCAAATAATTGCTTTACCTTATCGCTATGCGATAGCAATAGTTGCAAGAGCAATAGTTGCAAGAGCAATAGTTGGCGAGACGATCATGTGACGACACATTGATATAGATCAAGATGATGAAGATCATGATGTCATGCCGGTGATGATAGAGATCATGACAGTACTTTGGAGATGGAGATCAAAGGCGCAAGATGATCATGGCCATATCATGTCACATATTTTGATTGCATATGATGTTTATCTGTTATACATCTTATTCTGTTTTGTTTGATGGTAGCATTTTAAGGTGATCTCTCACTAATTATCAAGAAGTGTTCTCCCTGAGTATGCACCGTTGGGAAAGTTCTTCGTGCTGAGACACCGCGTGATGATCGGGTGTGATAGGCTCTACGTTCAAATACAACGGGTGCAAAACAGTTGCACACGCGGAATACTCAGGTTAAACTTGACGAGCCTAGCATATACGGATATGGCCTCGGAACACGGAGACCGAAAGGTCAAGCGTGAATCATATAGTAGATATGATCAACATAGTGATGTTCACCATTGAGAACTACTCCATCTCACGTGATGATCGGACATGGTTTAGTTGATTTGGATCACGTGATCACTTAGATGACTAGAGAGATGTCTGTCTAAGTGGGAGTTCTTAAGTAATATGATTAATTGAACTTAAATTTATCATGAACTTAGTCCTGGTAGTATTTTGCAAATTATATTGTAGATCAATAGCTCGTGTTGTTGCTTTCATATGTTTATTTTGATATGTTCCTAGAGTAAATTTTATTGAAAAATGTTAGTAGCAATGATGCGGATTGGATCCGTTATCTGAGGTTTATCCTCATTGCTACACAGAAGAATTACGTCCTGGAAGCATCGCTGGGTGCTAGGCCTGCTGCTGATGCAACTGACGACGTTAAGAACGTCTAGCAGAGCAAAGCTGATGACTACTCGATAGTTCAGTGTGCCATGCTTTACGGCTTAGAACCGGGTCTTCAACGACGTTTTGAACGTCATGGAGCATATGAGATGTTCCAGGAGTTGAAGTTAATATTTCAAGCAAATGCCCGGATTGAGAGATATGAAGTCTCCAATAAGTTCTATAGCTGCCAGATGGAGGAGCATAGTTCTGTCAATGAACTCATACTCAAAATGTCTGGGTATAATAATCACTTGATTCAACTGGGAGTTAATCTTCCTGATGATAGTGTCATTGACAGAATTCTTCAATCACTGCCACCAAGCTACAAGAGCTTCGTGATGAACTATAATATGCAAGGGATGGACAAGACTATTCCCGAGCTCTTCGCAATGCTAAGAGCTACGGAGGTAGAAATCAAGAAGGAGCAGCAAGTGTTGATCGTCAACAAGACCACCAGTTTCAAGAAAAAGGGTAAAGGGAAGAAGAAGGGGAACTTCAAGAAGAACAGCAAACAAGTTGCTGCTCAAGAGAAGAAACCCAAGTCTGGTCCTAAGCGTGAGACTGAGTGCTTCTACTACAAGCAGACTGGACACTGGAAGCGGAACTGCCCCAAGTATTTGGCGGATAAGAAGGATGGCAAAGTGAACAAAGATATATTTGATATACATGTTATTGATGTGTGCCTTATTAGTGTTTATAGTAGCCCCTGAGTATTTGATACTTGTTCGGTTGCTAAGATTAGTAACTCGAAACAGGAGTTACAGAATAAACATAGACTAGTTGAAGGGGAAGCGACGATGAGTGTTGGAAGTAGTTCCAAGATTGATATGATCATCATCGCACACTCCCTATACTTTTGGGATTAGTGTTAAACCTAAATAAATGTTATTTGGCGTTTGCGTTGAGCATGAATATGATTTGATCATGTTTATTGCAATACGGTTATTCATTTAAAATCAGAGAATAATTGTTGTTCTGTTTACATGAATAAAACCTTCAATGGTCATACACCCAATGAAAATAGTTTGTTGGATCTCGATCGTAGTGATACACATATTCATAATATTGATGCCAAAAGATGCAAAGTTAATAATGATAGTGCAACTTATTTGTGGCACTGCCGTTTGGGTCATATCGGTGTAAAGCGCATGAAGAAACTCCATAAAGATGGATTGTCGGAATCACTTGGTTATGAATCATTTGATGCTTGCGAACCGTGCCTTTTGGGCAAGATGACTAAAACTCCGTTCTTTGGAACAATGGAACGAGCTACTGACTTGTTGGAAATAATACATACTGATGTATGCAGACCAATGAGTATGAAGGCTCGTGGCAATTATCATTATTTTCTGACCTTCACAGATGATTTGAGCAGATATGCGTATATCTACTTGATGAAACATAAGTCTGAAATAGTTGAAAAGTTCAAAGAATTTCAGAGTAAAGTGGAGAATCATCGTAACAAGAAAATAAAGTTTCTACGATCTGATCGTGGAGGAGAATATTTGAGTTATGAGTTTGGCCTTCATATAAAACAATGTGGAATAGTTTTACAGCTCACGCCACCTGGAACACCACAATGTAATGGTGTGTCCGAACGCCGTAATCGTACTTTACTAGATATGGTGTGATCTATGATGTCTCTTATCAGTTTACCACTATCGTTTTGGGGTTATGCATTAGAGACAGCTGCATTCACGTTTAATAGGGCACCATCTAAATCCGTTGAGACGACACTGTATGAACTATGGTTTAGCAGTAAACCTAAGCTGTCGTTTGTTAAAGTTTGGGGCTGCGATGCTTATGTGAAGAAACTTCAACCAGATAAGCTCGAACCCAAATCGGAGAAATGTGTCTTCATAGGATACCCAAAAGAGACTGTTGGGTACACCTTCTATCACAGATCTGAGGGCAAGATTTTCGTTGCTAAATTCGGATCCTTTCTACAGAAGGAGTTTCTCTCGAAAGAAGTGAGTGGAAGGAAAGTAGAACTTGATGAAGTAACTGTACCTGCTCCCTTATTGGAAAGTAGTCCATCACAAGAACCGGTTCCTGTGACAACTACACCCATTAGTGAGGAAGCTAATGATATTGATCATGAAACTTCAGAGCAAGTTTCTACTGAACCTCGTATGTCTACCAGGGTAAGATCCGCACCAGAGTGGTACGGTAATCCTATTCTAGAAGTCATGTTACTTGACCATGATGAACCTACGAACTATGAGGAAGCGATGATGAGCCCAGATTCCGCAAAATGGCTAGAAGCCATGAAATCTGAGATGGGATCCATGTATGAGAACAAAGTATGGACTTTGGTTGACTTGCCCGATGATCGGCAAGCCATTGAGAATAAATGGATCTTTAAGAAGAAGACTGACGCCGATGGTAATGTAACTGTCTATAAACCTCGACTTGTTGCGAAAGGTTTTCGACAAGTTCAAGGGGTTGACTACGATGAGTCTTTCTCACCTGTAGCGATGCTTAAGTCTGTCCGAATCATGTTAGCAATTGCTGCATTTTATGATTATGAAATTTGGCAAATGGATGTAAAAACTGCATTCTTGAATGGATTTCTGGAAGAAGAGTTGTATATGATGCAACCAGAAGATTTTGTTAATCCTAAAGGTGCTAACAAAATGTGCAAGCTCCAGCGATCCATCTATGGACTGGTGCAAGCATCTCAGAGTTGGAATATACGCTTTGATAAGTTGATCAAAGCATATAGTTTTATACAGACTTGCGGTGAAGCCTGTATTTACAATAAAGTGAGCGGGAGCACTACCGCCTTTCTGATAAATATATGTGAGTAACATATTGTTGATCAGAAATGATGTAAAAAAATTTCTGGAAAGCATAAAGGAGTATTTGAAAGGAGTTCTTTAAAAGAAAGACCTCAGTAAAGCTACTTACATATTGAGCATCAAAATCTATTGAGATAGATCAAGATGCTTGATAAGTTTTTCAATAAGTACATACCTTGTCAAGATTTTGAAGTAGTTCGAAATGGAACAGTCAAAGAAAGAGTTCTTGCATGTGTTGCAAAGGTGTGAAATTGAGTAAGACTCAAATCTCGACCATGGCAGAAAATAGAAAAGAGAATGAAAGTCATTCCCTATGCCTCAATCATAGGTTCTATAAAGTATGCTATGCTATGTACCAAACCTATTGTATACCTTGTTCTGAATTTGGTAAGGGATTACAATAGTGATCTAGGAGTAGATCACTGGACATTGGTCAAGAATATCCTTAGTGAGGACTAAGGAAATATTTCTCGATTATGGAGGTGATAAAAGAGCCCGTCGTAAAGAGTTACATCGGTACAAGCTTTTACACCGATCCAGATGACTCTAAGTCTCAATCTGGATACATATTGAAAGTGGGAGCAATTAGCTAGAGTAGCTCCGTGCAGAGCATTGTAGACATAGAATATTTGCAAAATACATACGGCTCAAATGTGATGCACCGGTGACTAAACTTCTCTCACGAGCAAAATATGATCATACCTTAGTACTCTTTGGTTGTTAATCACATAACGATGTGAACTAGATTATTGACTCTAGTAACCCTTTCGATGTTGATCACATGACGATGTGAACTATGAGTATTAATCACATACAGATGTGAATATTGGTGTTAAATCACATTGCGATGTGAACTAGATTATTGACTCTAGTGCAAGTGGGAGACTGAAGGAAATATGCCCTAGAGGCAATAATAAAGTTATTATTTATTTCCTTATATCATGATAAATGTTTATTATTCATGCTAGAATTGTATTAACCGGAAACATAATAGATGTGTGAATACATAGACAAACATAGTGTCACTAGTATGCCTCTACTTGACTAGCTTGTTGATCAAAGATGGTTGTGTTTCCTAGCCATAGACATGAGTTGTCATTTGATTAACGAGATCACATCATTAGAAGAATGATGTGATTGACTTGACCCATTCCGTTAACCTAGCACTTGATCGTTTAGTATGTTGCTATTGCTTTCTTCATGACTTATACAAAGTTCCTACAACTATGAGATTATGCAACTCCCGTTTACCGGAGGAACACTTTGTGTGCTACCAAACGTATTTCGAGATTAGGATTTGTCACTCCGATTGTCGGAGAGGTATCTCTGGGCCCTCTCGGTAATGCACATCACTATAAGCCTTGCAAGCAATGTGACTAATGAGTTAGTTGCGGGATGATGCATTATGTAACGAGTAAAGAGACTTGCCATGCGAGATTGAACTAGGTATTGAGATACCGACGATCGAATCTCGGGCAAGTAACATACCGATGACAAAGGGAACAACGTATGTTGTTATGCGGTTTGACCGATAAAGATCTTCGTAGAATATGTGGGAGTCAATATGAGCATCCAGGTTCCGCTATTGGTTATTGACCGGAAATGTGTCTCGGTCATGTCTATATAGTTCTCGAACCCGTAGGGTCCGCACGCTTAAGGTTTCGATGACAGTTATATTATGAGTTTATGAGTTTTGATGTACCAAAGGAGTTCGGAGTCCCGGATGAGATCGGGGACATGACGAGGAGTCTCGAAATGGTCGAGATGTAAAGATCGATATATTGGACGATTATATTCGGACTTCGGAAAGGTTCCGAGTGATTCGGGTATTTATCGAAGTACCGGAGAGTTATGGGAATTCGCCGGGGAGAAGTATTGGGCCTTATTGGGCCATGCGGGAAAGAGAGAGGGGCTGCCTAGGGCAGGCCGCGCGCCCCCAAGGCCTAGTCCGAATTGGACTAGGGGAGGGCCGCACCCCTCCTTCCTTCCCTTCTCTCTTCCCTTCCTTCTCTCCTACTCCTACCAGGAAAGGAGGAGTCCTACTCCCGGTGGGAGTAGGACTCCCCCCTTGGGCGCGCCTCCTCCTCCTTGGTCGGCCCTCCTCCCCTTGCTCCTTTATATACGGGGGCAGGGGGGCACCCCATGACACACAAGTTGATCTTCGTGATTGTTCCTTAGCCGTGTGCGGTGCCCCCCTCCACCATATTCCACCTCGGTCATATTGTTGCGGTGCTTAGGCGAAGTCCTGCGTCGGTAGAACATCATCATCGTCACCAAACCGTCGTGCTGACGGAACTCATCTCCGACACTTTGCTTGATCGGAGTCCGGGGATCGTCATCGAGCTGAACGTGTGCTGAAATCGGAAGTGCCGTACGTTCGGTACTTGGATCGGTCGGATCGTGAAGATGTACGACTACATCAACCGCATTGTCATAACGCTTCCGTTTATGGTCTACGAGGGTACGTGGACAACACTCTCCCCTCTCGTTGCTATGCATCACCATGATCTTGCGTGTGCGTAGGAAATTTTTTGAAATTACTACGTTCCCCAAGAAAAGGCATGCAGTATAACAATACGTACTGCAAGGGGTGATGAATGCGGTCTTCTCTTCATCTTCTACACCCATCTTAATCTGATGATACCCAGTATACGCGTCCAGGAATGATAACCGGTCGCACTCGGCAGTCAAATCAACAATTTTATCAATACGAGGAAGGGGGAATGGATCTTTTGGACAAACATCAATGAAATCGCCATAGTCAATACATAATATATTTTTTCCATTAGCCTTAGGCACCACTATAGGGTTGGCAAGCCAAGTCGGATGCCATACTTCTCGGATAAAACTAGCCTTTATCAACTTTCCAATTTACCCGGCGATGAACTCCTGCCAGTCCTGTGCTTGTCATTGAACCTTTTGCTTGACGGGCTTGCCGCCCGATTTTTCCGCAAGTTTGTGGTCAATCACCTCTCTGGGGACCCCGGGGAGATCAGACGGCTCCGACACGAAGAGGCTGATATTCTCCCAGAGAAAGGCGATGAGTGCGCTTTCCTATTTGTCAGAGAGGCCAACACCGATGGAGACGGTGTGGCTGCCATCCTCCGAGATAGGCACTTGTTTGGTCTCAGCTGCCGGGGAGAGCTGGCTAGCTTTTACTTTTTTAGTTGTAGGTGGGACGGCCTCCCCATCGCGCTTCCTGCACAATTTGGAGTGCTTCTTGCCAGATAGGTCCGTTCCGCACTTCTCGGATTCCTCCCCACTAGCACTAGGCCTAGGGGGGAGGATGAGCCAGTTGCTGTGGGTGCCGCCACACCACCGGGCGTCAATGTCGCCACCGTGGCTCTTGCCGCCGGTACCTTCTTAGCTTCTATTTGCAAACTGCATACGACATCCTTCAGATCCCCATGCAGAGTGATGACTCCATTTGGTCCGGAAATCTTAACAATGTTATACAACCCATGGTATAGGGAGGCAAACTTTTGGATAGCAGTCCTACCCAGCAAACCATTGTAAGGTAGTGGGGTATCGGCGACATCGAAGACAAGGGTCTCCGTCCGGAAGTTATCGGGGCCCCCAAATGTGACAGGGAGCGCCACTTTCCCAAGGGGTTCCATTTCAATCCCGCTAACACCACGGAAACCCACGGATGGAGACAATTGGCTACGAGGGTTCTCCATCTGCTCAAAGGCCAGCAAGGACAAGAGGTTGATGCTGCTTCCCGGGTCGTACATCAACTTGCTGACTCGGACATTGTTGATGGTTGGCGACAGGAGAGTGGGCGGCAGACCCACGTCTTCCGGAAGGTGGGCAGGATGATCACTGACATCTATGACAAGGGGGACGTCCGCCCACTTGGACCGCGGTCGCCCGTCAATTGTGGGATGGACAGCCAGGATCAATTGTGGGATCGGACCATGTTTTTGCCTAGTTTCCATGTACACGAGCAACGTCGGGTGTACATGGGCAACATCGGGTTACCGATACACGTTTTTGCCCGAAATTCCGTTTTACACGTTGTTGCCCGGCGCTTAGCTTTTTGGCAAAAATCACTAGCGCGGATCATGTTTTTGCCCAGTTTTCATGTACACGGGCAACGTCGGGTTAGCGATACACGTTTTTGCCCGAAAGTCCGTTTTACACGTTGTTGCTCGGCGCTTAGCTTTTTGGCCAAAATCACTAGCGCGGACCATGTTTTCGCCCAGTTTTCATGTACACAGGCAACGTCAGGTTACCGATACACGTTTTTGCCCGAAATTCCGTTTTACACGTTGTTGCCCGGCGCTTAGCTTTTTGGCCATGATTGTGAAGGCAATTGACAAAGCAGTGCCCCCGACTACTAAGACCGAGTTACAATCTTGACTTGGCAAGATTAATTTTATCAGAAGGTTTATTTCAAATTTGTCGGAAAGGATTATGGCGTTTTCTCCCTTGTTGAAGTTAAAAAACGATCAAGAATTTAGATGGGGTAACGTACAACACAAGGCGTTTGAGGAGATGAAAGAATAATATATGAAGCGTCCACCCGTGCTGGTCCCTCCTCAGCAGGGTAAGCCTTTTAAGTTCGAAATCACTAGTTAAGGAGTACTCATTGCGAAGATCATTCCAATCCCGTGCTCTCGCGGAAGCAAAACCGTGACTCTCGCAAAAAAAAAACAGAAAACACATTTGCAAGAGGCACGACCGTGCCTCTCGCGAAAGCACAACCATGCCTCTCACGGAAACAAAACCGTAACTCTCGTGAAAGAAAAAAAACGCGTTTTTTTGCGCATCGAAAAGCTAGGAAAGACCGGTGAAAAACCAAAACATCGAAAAAAAACGTTTAAAAATCCGAAAACGCGTGGAGAAAAATAAAAAAAACAAAATCCGGAGGGAGCGTCCAGAGCGTGACACGTGACGAATCGCTGAGAGCGCGCCAAGTGACGCTGATCGTTGCGAGGCTTCCGAAGGAGCGCCCGTTAATTAGTTGCTCCCTTTTAATTTATACTACATATTGGCCGATGACAAAACAATTGGATCGGCCTTAATGCAAGAGTTTGAAGGTGTTGAGTAACGTGATTGTATAGGAAAGCTAGGATAGCGTAGGATATTATTCTACCTTGCCTTGTACTCCAAGATGATTATGTACTCCTATATATATGTCCACGAGGCTCAAGCAATACAACGAACAACTATTCCACCAATCCCTCTCTCTCCCTTCTAACATGGTATCTATCGCAAGTCGATCCTAAACCCTAGCCGCCGCCGCTTCCGCTCCAGCGCCGCCGCTCCAGCGGTCGGCCTCCATGACCGCCGCCGGGCCGCGCCGCCGTACCTAGGGTTCGTCCACGGCCGTGTTGGCCGGCTGCCCTAGAGAGTCTTTTTCCCGAGCCCTTGCTCCGGGTTTTTTCGCTCTCTCGCCGGTCGTTTTTGATCGGCGTTTTTCTTTTTGGTTTTCCGATCTATTCGTGATCGGTTTGCGTCGCCCGCCGCCGCCGTCGATCCCCGTGCGCCTCTACTCCGACCCCGGCGCGACCAGCCGGCCTCTCCTCCGACCCGGTGGCCACGCGACGCCGAGGCGCCCGTCCGACCAGCCGCCCGTCTGCGCGTCGGTCCGCCCGTCGCTTCGCGGCCGTCATCGCCGCCCTCGCACCGACCGGAACACACCTGCATCGCCCGCGACCAGCGGCCTCGCGCCATCGTCGGCCAATCATAGCCGACGCCGCGCGCCGCCCGCCCATCGATCCACGCCACCCGCCTCGCGCGCGTCGCGACGGCGGCTCGGCGGTCTACCTCGCCGGCCTCGTCCACGGCTGCATCGAGCTCGTCGGCCGCCTCAACTCGGGCGCCGCTGCTCCGTTGGTCGTTCGGGCTCGCTGCGGCGTCGGCGCTGTTTTGGCAGCCAGGTGCCGTGCCGACGTCTCCGCCGTCCGTCGTCGCCGGCCTCATCCCGACTCCGCCGCCACCACTCCTCCATCGGCGGCGTCCCGACCTCGCGCGATCGGATTGATCACCCGCCGCGCGCGATCCACCTCATCTACGCCACGACAACCTAGCCCGTTGGTTACGCTACCGCAGTGCCGTGAAGATCGTCCCCGAGTTCAGAGCGCCTCTCCACCGATCGAGCATCGGGCTGCCGCTGCGACGCCCCGTCGGGCCCCAGCGCCGCCGCCACGTGGTTCTCCTCACAGCTGCACTGACCCGTGTCACCACTGCGTCGCCCCTTCGGGCCGTAGTGCCGCGGCCCGCGGTCCATCGCCGCTCCGGGGCCGTCTGCTCCAGGACGTCCCCGTGGCTGCACCGACCCTCGCGCCTGTGATATCCTGGCTTATTAGGGATGATAGACTACTCATATCAATAAGGAATTCCTTCTTTTCCGGGAGCCCATTCGGACGTAACTCCAAAGTTAAGCGTGCTCGGCTTGAAGTAGTCTCGGGATGGGTGACCGACCGAAGTTACTCCGGGTGCGCATGAGTGAGGACAAAGTCGCGAAAAAGACTAGTATTGATCTGTGGGGCGATCTAGATCCCGCCAGAGTAACGACCACCGGCGGGTGTGTCGGGCGTTCTGGCGCCGCCGCTGCGTCGCCCGGGGTCAGAAGCGTGGCGTGGCACGCGGTCCACGCCGCCGTCCCGAGGCCGTCCCTCGCGTTGCACCGACTTCGTGAACCGCCGTTCGTCGCCCGCCGCCGCAGCGTCGCGGCCCGCGTCCCCGCCGCCGCTTCGCCCGACCGCTGCCGCCGCTGCGCTTTCCGCCAGAAGCGCCGCGCCCGCCGACCGCGTCCGCTCCGCCGTCACCCGCGTCGACCTCACGTGGTATGCGCCGTGCCGTCTTGGCGCGGGAACACCACCGTCCGCGCGGTCTTCGTCACGCTGTCAGGGTTCTTCGCCTACTTCGAGCATCGCCGCCGCGCTCATAAACTAGCCGCCGCCGCCGTCGCTCTTCTTCGCCGCCGCCGCCGCTGCCGCCCGTCCATCCCGTTCGTCTTCATCCAGCACCAGCTCGTCGCCAGCGTCGCCGTCATCTCCCCGACCGCTTCATCTACTCCAACAACCGCGGGCGACATTGGCCCCGTGCCGATTGGTGCCGCAACCGTCGTCGAGTCCTTCTCTGCTGGCCTCTCCGACTTCTTCGACATGGTGTACAGCTTGTGCAGGTCCCAGTCTATGCATGCCCGGTGCTGGCAACACCGCCGCGTGCCTTCGTCCACGATGTGTCCCCGGGCCTGGCAAGCCTGGCACGGCGCTTCGTCAACTTCGTCATCGTCCGTCTCGCATGCCCGTGCTGGCAACACCGACGCGCGCCTTCGCTTCACGATGTGTCCCCAGGGTTGGCAACCCCGGCGCGACGCGTCGTCAACATCATCTCCGTCCTGGCGCACCACTACTTCAACACCACTGCGCCCACGACTAACTCGGCGCCTCCTTGCGCCCGCGGCTCCACGGCGACTTCTTCGACACCGGCCACCCCGACTCGACGCCGACCACGGCATTCGCCGCACGGCTACCTCGACCACGGCTCCACCACACACGCTCGGCTACATCGACAAAGCGGCACAAAGGGCTACCGCCGCTTGAGCAACCTCGTTGGTTTCACTCCAGCCACGACTCGCGCGCGTCGGCCGTTCGACCGTGTGTGGGGGGGTGTCCGTCGGCTTGCCTTCGGATTCTTCTCCAGTCTCACCGTCTGCGTCGCTACCGTTGTGACTGCGGGGGGATGTTGAGTAACGTGATTGTATAGGAAAGCTAGGATAGCGTAGGATATTATTCTACCTTGCCTTGTACTCCAAGATGATCATGTACTTCTATATATATGCTCACGAGGCTCAAGCAATACAACGAACAACTATTCCACCAATCCCTCTCTCTCCCTTCTAACAGAAGGAAAGGAGCGAGTGGTTTTCTTTTCTTTCTGAGTAGGAGACTTGTAGATCCAGAAACGAGATATTCTCCTAGCGAAAAGTTATGCTTAATTATGCCTATATTTCTCTTGCACCAAGTTGCGGCATTACTTATTATCGGCCGAGTGTACGTACGGTTGTTTCCAAGGCCGATGTGATCAAGCACATGTTATCGATGCCAATTTTCGTGTTATCAGAATTTGACTTGAGGTACGAATCGGCTAAAGCAGTCAAAGGGCAAGTAATAGCCGATTTCATCACCCAGCATCATAAGCCAAGCATTAATTATCCTATATGTAGAGCCGGTACCTTGGACGTTATTCTTCGATGGATCATCATGCAAGCAAGGTGGTGGCATTGTTGGTATTGTTATTATTTCACCTCGATCGGTTTGCTTTTCCAACCGAACCAATGATTACCAACAATCAAGCAGAGTACGACGCAATTGAAATATTTGGAGACTCACAGTTAATTATTAATCAGTTGATCGGCCTGTATGAGTGCAAAGAAGATTCTACTTTGAGAGGATATTATGACGAGTGCCAAAGTTTGCTCAAGGAATTTCCTCATATCTCATTTCAACATATTCCCTTTTTTTTCTTTTTATTTGCGAGGGCATTTCAACATATTCCGAGAGCACAGAATCAAGAAGCTAACCGTTTGGCTAAAAGTGATTCAGGTTATCGAGTGATTCAAGAAATCTTGAGTAATTTTTTTTCTCGAAAAGGAGGTTTGCCCCGGCCTCTGCATCAGAACGATGCATAGGTCATTAGTAGAAAAAGGGTCAAACGTGCAGCACATTAGTGCCGGTTTGTATTAGAGCCGGCACTAATGTATACATTAGTGCCGGTTCCAACGGCTAGCCGGGCCGCTCTCATTAGTACCGGTTCGTGGCTAACCTTTAGCACCGGTTCGTGCCACGAACCGGTACTAATGAGGTGGTGGCAGGATGTTGTCGATCTGGGCCCCTCCAAGACCTTTAGTACCGGTTCGTGCCACGAACCGGTACTATAGGTCCTCCTGCATATAAACCCTTCGTCCAGCTTGCTCTGTTCTTCCTCCTTCCCCCTCTCCTCTCCTCTCTGTTCTTCCTCTTCCCCTCGAGCTCACCACAAAATTTGCCCAAAATTTGTCAAGATTTGAAGGCCCCCATCCATTCAAATGATCACAAAGGTTAGCAACTTTGTCCTTTCATCTCTCATTGCTAGATTAGCTCTTGCAATGCTTTATATAGTTATTAATTTGTGAGTTTAGTAATTTGGGAGGAAATATATATATGTGCTAGTATTTGATTTATATGCAATTTGAGGTCAAAAATAACACTTAGTTTGCATATGTAGGTGTGGTTTACTTAGTGCCTTCTAAATCTCCGTCGTAACCACCGTCGATCGCCCACACTGTCCGTCACGGCACCACCTTGTGGTGAGCCTCTTGTTCATGTAATTTTATATAAAAATTGATGTTTGTGTGATTTGGATATATAGTTAATCATGTAATAATTATCTTACCCGTCGTTGTTTGTTATACATAGTGCCATGGTTTTGATATCCGTCCCGTCGGCCCTCGTCCTTGTTATGATTCGGATGTGGTATATTCTCTTTTAAAACTATTAGTTGCATTTCGTGTTTATGACAAATTATGCCCATCAAGTTGATATAGATATTTTTATCTAGGAGGTATGTGAACCGGAAATTCCAACCGACCCTATTGTCGAGAGGTTAAATTTAGTTGAAAGAGAAAACGAGTACTTGAAAGAAAAATTGAAAAGAATTCAGGGGGAGAAGATGGAATTGGAGTTGCATGTTGCCGATGTCGTCGATGATCACAAGATCAAGATGGAGAAAATGCGCTTGAAGAATAGAAAGATTAGAAAATATGCCATCGATAGTGAGGCTTGGTATCATTATGCTGTTGGATCAATTGTTACCTTAGTTGCGATCTTGATCGCATTTGTTGTTGCATTTAAATGCTTTAGCTAGAGAGTTATTTGTTTGTTGCATTTAAGTGTTGTATGAACTTTATGTATGAACTTGTATTAATTATGTCTATTCGGTGTTGTGTAATGAAGATGAGCCGGCAATGGATGTACGATGACCGATGCTCACCCCAGTTCGTTGAGGGCGTGCATACTTTTCTGCTTGCGGCTGAGGCAAACAAGCGGGCAGATGGTTTTATGCCTTGTCCATGTGGTGTATGTAAGAATGGTCACACTTACTCTACGTCAAGAACCATTCACGTCCACCTGTTTGAGTCCGGTTTCATGCCCCACTATAATGTTTGGACCAAGCACGGAGAAAGAGGGGTTATGATGGAAGACAATGAAGAAGAAGAGGACGACGACAACTATCCTGGCCATGGGTTCCCTGAATACGATGATACAACAATGGGGGAAGAAGCTGTGCCGGTAATGCGGGAAGAAGCTGAGCTGGCAATGCGGGAAGAAGCTGAAGAAGAGGCATCAGATGACCCCTTGATGACCTAGGTCGGGCCATTGCCGATGCAAAGAGAAACCGCGCAAGTGATTTGGAGAAGAAGAAGTTGCAGCGCATGTTAGAGGATCACAAAAATTGTTGTACCCGAATTGCGTAGGTGACAAGAAAAAGCTGGGCACCACACTGGAATTGCTGCAATGGAAGGCAGAGAATGGTGTATCTGACAAGGGATTTGGAAAGTTGTTGGTAATGATAAAGGATATGCTTCTAAAGGACAACGAATTGCCCGAGAGTACGTACGAAGCAAAGAAGGCTGTCTGCCCTCTAGGGTTAGAGGTGCAAAAGATACATGCATGCCCTAATGATTGCATCCTGCATCATGGTGAGTACGAGGATTTGAACGCTTGCCGGTATGTGGTGCATTGCGCTATAAGATCAGCCGCGATGAGCTGGTGATGTCGAGGGCGGCGCCCAGAAGAAGATTCCTGCCAAGGTGATGTGGTATTCTCCTATAATACCACGGTTGAAACATTTGTTCCAAAACAAAGAGCATGCCAAGGCGATGAGATGGCACAGAAGACCGTAAGAAAGACGGAAAGTTGAGAGTACCACGACGGGTCGCAGTGGAGAAAAATCGAAAGAATGTACGGGAAGGAGTTTGCGAGATGACGCAAGGAGCGTATGGTTTGGTCTAAGCGCAGATGGCATTAATCCTTTTGGGGAGCAAAGCAGCAACCATAGCACCTGCCTGTGACTCTATGTTTGTATAACCTTCCTCCTTGGTTGTGCATGAAGCGGAAGTTCATTATGATGCCGTGCTCATCCAAGGCCCTAAGCAACCCGGCAACGACATTGATGTGTACCTAAGGCCATTAGTTGAAGAACTCTTACAGCTGTGGAATGGAACAGGTGTGCGTGCGTGGGATGAGCACATGGGGAAGAATTTGACCTCAAGGCGTTGCTGTTCGTGACCATCAATGATTGGCCTGCTCTCAAGAACCTTTCGGACACGGACAAACAAGGGATACCGCGGATGCACGCCTTGTTTGGATGATACCGACAAGATATATTTGAATAGTTGTAAGAAGAATGTGTACAGGACATCGTCGATTTCTTCCGAGCAGGCATCACGTAAGAAAGAAAGGCAAGCATTTCAAAGGTGAGGCGGATCACCGGACGAAGCCTCGCCATCGTACTGGTGCTGATGTACATGATATAGTCAAGGATTTGAAGGTGATATTTGGAAAGGGTCCTGGCGGACAACCTGTTCCGAAGGACGCGGACGGACACGCACCCATGTGGAAGAAGAAATCTATATTTTGGGACCTGCCATATTGGAAAGACCTAGAGGTCTGCTCCGCAATCGACGTGATGCACGTCACGAAGAATCTTTGCGTGACCCTGTTGGCTTCTTGGGCGTGTATGGGAAGACAAAAGATACACCTGAGGCACGGGAGGACCAGCAACATATGCACGGAGAAGAGGGCATACATCAGGGTCATGCAAGCTACGCTCTTACCAAAGAAGAGAAGGAAATCTTCTTTGAATGCCTGCTCAGTATTAAGGTACCGTCGGCTTCGTCGAATATAAAGGGAATAATAAACATGGCGAGAAAAAGTTTGAAACCTAAAGTCTCATGACTGCCACGTGATTATGACGCAACCGCTTCGGTTGCATTGAGGGGCTTCTACCGAAAACGCTCGATTAGCCATTGTGAAGCTATGTGCATTTCTCAATGCAATCTCTCGAAGGTAATCGATCCGAAATCATACCAAGGTTCTGAGAATGATTTGGTGCAATGTCTTGTCGGTTTCGAGTTGGTGTTCCCACCATCCTTCTTCAACATCATGACGCACGCCCTAGTTCACCTATCGAAAAGATTAATGTTTTGGGTCCTGTATTTCTACACAATATGTTCCCCTTTGAAAGGTTCATGGAGTCTTAAAGAAATATGTTCATAACCGTGCTAGGCCGAAGGAAGCATCTCCAAGGGCCATCAAAATGAGGAGGTCATTGAGTTTTGTATTGACTTTATTCCTGACCTTAAGCGATTGGTGTTCTGAATCGCGGCATAAGGGCGCATCGATGGAAAAGGCACGCTAGGAGGAACAAATAATATGTATGGACGGACATTCTCTCACCAAGCACACTACAGTTCTACAGAATTCCACCTTGGTGGCTCCGTATATGGATGAACACAAGAATTTGCTACGCTCCAAACACCCGGAGCGGTCTGATGAGTGGATTACACGTGAACAAACAGGAGTTTCGCCAACTGGTTGCAGACACGTACCATGCATGCCACCTCTATTGAAGATGACATGTACTTGCTGTCCCAGTTACCATCTTCGAATATAATGACTTTCAAAGGGTACGAGATAAATGGTAATACATTTTACACGATGGCCCAAGATAAGAAGAGCACCAACCAAAACAGTGGTGTCGGCTTTGATGCAGAAACCAAGACGGGAAAGGAAACATATTATGGTTATATACAGGACATATGGGAACTTGACTATCGACGTGGTTTAAAGGTCCCTTTGTTTCGTGCAAATGGGTCAATATGACACGAGGCGGGTAACGGAAGATCCGCGATGACGGAATGACAACAAGGATCTCAACAATCTTGCGTATGCGAGACGAACCATTCGTCCTAGCCAATGATGTGGCACAGGTTTTCTATGTGAAGGACATGTCTACCAAGCCAAGAAAAAGAAAAGATAAGGAAGCGAATGCATCGCACGATGAGCCAAAGCGGCACATAGTTCTTTCTGGGAAGAGAAACATCGTGGGAGTGGATGACAAGACAGACAAGTCAGAAGATTATGAAAAGTTTGATGAAATTGCTCCATTCACAGTGAATATTGACCCGAGCATCCCGTTAAATGATGAAGATTTTCCATGGTTACGGCGCAAAGGGACACACGCGAAGAAAAAGTTTCACACCCAAAGATCTGGGATGTGATCGGCCTCACTATCATCACTTTCTTCTATGTTTCACACCCAGGAGGGAATGTCTGTAATAGTTAGGGTAGTTATGTGTTTTGGCATTTGAAACGCGAACAAATTTTATGTGCAAACAAATTCTTTTCATGCATTTATTGATTTTTTTTCCATCTAAATGACCCTGAAATTGAAAAGCAATTCAAATGAACTCAGAAAAGGTTGAAAGTTGGCATGGTATCATAATTTCATATAAATAGCATGTGCAAGAAAGTAGAGAGGGTTACGACAAAAACTGGATGCACTTCGTGTACAAAATAGACAATCTCTTTCGAAGCATCAGGGTTTCCCGACGAAAACTGAACTGTTACAAAGGCATTTCATTTTTTAAATAACCTAAGCATTACTAAATTGAATATAATGATAAAACACACTAATATTGAACATAAGAAAAAACAATCACTGGAAAAACTTTTTTCAAAGTTAAGTTATTCACAAACTAGTGATTCACACAAATTTCAAATAATTCAAAATTTAAACTATTCAAATTTGAAATCTACCGGCACTAAGAGAAAGTTTGTAATTTTTTGTACCTAAAGCAAAAATATTCACAAAGAAACTCTAAATACAACAAAAAACAACTCAAAAATAAATAAAGCAAAAAAAAATAAAGCAAAAAAAAGGCCCCCTAATTGGGCCAAAGCGGCCTGCATACGACCAGCGACACAACTTTTCATTGGGCCAGGATGCAGGCCCGCGAAGGCCCAGTAGGCCCACAAGGCGAGGAGGACAGGTAGGCCCAGTAGGCCTGACTAGGAGAGGAGCTCGAGAGCTACCGCACTGGGCTTATAAACCAGTCGGTAGCCCTCAACTAGCGAGGTGGGACTAAACTTCAGATCAAGACTGCATGGCAATAAGATTTCTTTAGTACCGGTCGTGGCACAAACCGGTACTAAAGGGGTGCCTTTAGTACCGGTTTGTGCCACCACCCGGTACTAAAGGGGTCGCTTCCGCCGCTTGGCTTTGGCCAAAACAGACCTTTAGTACCGGTTGGTGGCTCCAACCGTACTAAAGGTGCCTTCTATATAACTAAACACTTCAAAATTTCGCCGCTTTCTCATCTCCCTCTGCTTCTTCTCCTCTGCACTGTCGCCGCCCGTCGCCGCCTTCGTCCCGTTATCGCCGCCGTCGTCGTCGCCGCTTCGCCCGCCGCCGTCTCCCCCGTCGTCGCCGCCCGTCCCGTCGTCGCCGCCCGTCCCGTCGTCTCCTGCTTGCGCCGCCGCCTGTCGCCGCCTGCCCGTCGTCCCGTCCCGTCCCTCGTTGCCGCCGCCCGTCGCCGCCGTCCCGTCGCCCTGCGCCTGTCGCGCCTCTCGCCTAGCCGATCGGTGAGTGCCACACACACACATACATTGTTAGACATTTTTCTGTTTTTAGAAATAGTTAGAAATGTTAGAATTGTTAGATTTGTTAGAAATGTTTGAAATTGTAGAAATTTTTCTGTTTTTAGTTATAGAAATATATAGTTATAAAAAGTTAGAATTGTTAGAAATTTTTCTGTTTTTAGTTATAGAAATAGTTATAAAATGTTAGTTATATATATAGAAATGTTATAATTTTTTTCTATTTTTTAGTTCTAAAATATTAGAAATGTTATAGAAATGTTAGTTATATATAGCATTGTTAGAAATGTTATAGAAATGTTAGTTATATATATAGAAATGTTAGAAATTTTAGTTATCAAAATCCAATCATTAAAAAAATGTTACCTTTTGCAGGCATATAGCTAGTATTTGTTCTCGACGATGCCCGGCCCGCATCCTCGCCGTCGACCCGTCTGCGACGACGTCCAGCCGACCCATGTCCGGGACTGGGCTCCGCCGGGCTGGCACTGGGAGGTGCTGCTTGGAGGGGCGCGCCGCTTGACGAGGAACCCGGCCGCGGGTCCAGTCGTCGACCCTGATCTCGTTTGGTGGCGTTAGCGTGGGCGATTTGGTGCGGAGGAGGACCGGCCCGCCGGAGGTGGTGCGTCGCCGTGTCGTGGAGGAGGACGAGCACGCCCATCGCTACATGGTTGCGTTAGAGGCGGCAGTTCTCCAATACGTGGCGTTTCTTGGGATCTCACTTCAGCTATGATCCTGTGAGGGTTCCTTCTCTTTGGGTGTCCACTGCCCGCGCCGGAGGAACCGCGAGTGTCCTAGATTCTTCTGTAGTATTCGATCTTTATTAGCTAATAGCCAGTGATGTACTATTCGAGACGATGTATTCGAGATTATATCTATTATTCTGGACGATGTATTCGAAATTATATCTATTATTCTGGACGATGTATTCGAGATTATATCTATTATTCTGGACGATGTATTCGAGATTATATCTACTATTCGAGATTTGAATACTAAATTGTTTTATATTTCTTTTGGATTAGTTAAACAAAAGCTATGGCGCATAATACCGACAGAGAGGAGAATGACCATGTTCGATATGATCTGTGAGGCGATGATAATCAAAATGAAGAAGATTATGACGGCTCAATTTCTAAACAACACCGGAGAGGTTGATATGATATTCGATCACGACGAAGTCATGAATGATTATGACGATGACGAAGAACATGATCCTGAAACAACAAACACCGACGAGGTATATATATTTATATAAGCAGCATCCGTGATCATCACATGTTTTAAATGACTTGAAGATATATTAACGAATCGATCTTTGTTCTTTCAGCCATCCGGATCGAGCAAATCTTCAGAAAAAAAAGGACGAAACGAGGCCCGAACAAAAAGTTGAAGCCGGGCGTAAAGTACAATATCGAGGCATGCGGCCCTACTGGCAAACCAATAGCGCCTAAGAAGATTGCGGACAAGTTCATTCGTCAGTGCGGAGTTCTTGTGAAGGACCAACTCCCGATCAAACTTCAAGAATGGAGAGCGCCAGCAAAGCCACGTCCAGATGTTACTTATGTCAACAAGAATCAAAAAGATCTGCTTTGGGATACTCTCATGGAACATTTCACCCTACCAGATCATTTCACAGAAACAGATGTGCAGAAAGTCAAAGAGGTTGCTCTTAAGATGATGGCGACTGCATTCAAGAACTACAAGAATGGTGAATGGAACAAGTACGTCAGCGGAGGAAGGAAGACTCTAGTATTCAAGGGAACACTGGAGAACCAACGTGATCATTGGGCCGATTTTGTGAAATTCAAGGATTCGGAATTAGCTAAGGAACGGTCGAGAATAAACAAGAAGAATGCGAAAAAGGATAAGTTCCATAAGTGGGGCGGTGGCTATCACGGTGGCAATGCCTAAGTGGGATAAGTCCGAGAAAGAGATGGAGGATGCAGTGTCACTCCGGCTACTAAGAGCTGGCCCGCCAGGTCGGGACTTGGTTCTATGCGCATGGGGGAGTTGGACCGGAGACGGAAAGGTTTCGACGAGGGCAAGTCTCAAGGGAGCCGACGATGCGATACTTGTTGCAATAGAAGAGGCACGAACGGGGTGTTCCAGCCCAACAGAGAGAACGACGAGCTTCGCATGCCCCGGGAAATCTGAACACCGGGAAGAACACGAGGCAAGGCCGCTATTCCGTGGTATGAGGGTTTTCGATTGGAACACCGACTACGTAACCCGTGCGAGAAAGAAGATTGCGGAGGAGAAGAAGAGGAAGATGGAGGAGGAGCAGAGGAAGCGGGACTATGAACGCCTTCAAGGCCTAGAAGCAAGTCAAGCGGAATTGGCGGTCAAATTCCAGCGGTAGCGAGAGCAGATCGACTCACTTACCCATCAAAGGGGTCTCAAAGAATGCAGCAGCTAGCGGATGATCCAGCATTGGATAGCACCGCCCATCCATGCCGAGAATCAGCGTGGGTTCCGTCCCGACGACCCAATGTTGGTAGATACCCGTGGATGACATCACGGAGAACACTAATCTGCGAGCTACACTACAAAATGAAGAACATATCCATGAAGGTGGCGGACGGCTCGCTTTCACAAATCCCCGAGGCAACCTTCCATTGCAACCCGATTCCAGCGGGCTATGCTCGTGTCGTGGTTAATGAGGTGCTGGACCCATATTCGGGCTACAGCTTGACATTCTTTGGAGGTGACGGCGCTTTCTCGGAGAGGCCAAACATCGTATCATCCTATGGAAAAAGGATTGCATCATCTTTCCAAGGCCACCCACACCGCATCACCCGAGTCCTCGTCGAAGTCCGCCACCGAGTCAGCAGACTCCGCTCCTCAAAGTCCGCAAAGTGTCGACAATCCTCCTCCTCCAAGTCCGCAAAGTGTCGACAATCCTCCTCCTCCAAGTCCGCCACAGCGTCAGACATCCACTCTCCTCCAAGTCCGGCACAACCTCAGCCACTCCTCCTCGTCCAACTCAGTCCCGCCAGTCATCTCCACCGCCTCGGCAATCGCAGAGACACCCCGCAGCTACAGTGCGTGGCCGTCTGGTCGAGGTAGTACAATTGGAAGTACAGCCGGAGGCAAGCGGTATAAATATGGTCCAAGCTCAAGCCTCTTCCGCAGAGGTCTTATGACAAGTCCGAGGAGGAAATCACAGCCATATCGAAGGCCGAGGTGGAAGCCCATTTTGCACCGAAACCGCCACCGCCGCCAAGGGAGAAAGTGCCTGAGGAAACGATTGACCATTTCTTTCGTATGGCTCAACCACCAGCTTCCAAGCCTGTTGACACAGACTATGAGCGCCACATCAGGAAGTTAAATCGAGCACGTCTACAAAGGAAGGCGAGCACGTCTACATCGGGATCGAGCAAACAAGAAGCAGCTGCCAAAAAATGTAGGAAAACCATTCCCCAGCTGGGAGAACAGGCGGCGCAATCGATCCCCTCGCTTGTTGTGCCAACAACAAAGATAATCTGCGCCCCAATATTATTGTGGGCAAACGATTGCATGTTCGAGGTGGGCAATGTGGTAATAACGGAGGAGCATATAATGCAGGCTGAAGTTCTCAACATCACTGTTGGACAACTCCTCGAGATCGAGCCCATGCCTTTGCTTAGAGAGGATGAAGTAAAACGGCAATATGTCCGGGGCCAACCTTTGATCGCGCCAGACAAGGTCAAGAACCTCCCAACGAGAATGTATGAATTGCATCAATGGTACATGAACATTACCAAGATTTCAGATAGAGTGTCCCTCATGGTGAATGTCAAGGAGGACCATTACTACCATGAGAAAGCTGGGTCCGTTGAGTATTTAGAACTGTTTCAGTTATACAATAAGGAAGCACTCGACAAATCTATCGTCAGTTGCTATTGTCTGTAAGTGATTTCTTTCTATAATTTAAGTCTCAAGCTAGCTGTAGTGATCCTTTTGAGATCAATCATTATTACCTGTAATTATCCTCACTATATATATTCTTTTCTGTGGTATTATGCAGGATGAAGATATATGAAATGAGAAAAGGTGGACGCTATGGCATTGGGTTCATTGACCCAAACACCGTTAATGAATTCACATGGAAGATAAATGACCATCATGCAAAGGAAGTAGAAATCAGCATGCTAGAGTTCTTGAAGCGCCTCAAATACAATGAAGATATACTACTTCCTTACCACTTTGGGTGAGTCACACTGTCTTGTACTATACAAATTCTCTGTTTTTGCCTACTAGCTAGCTACATGTTTTTGCTAACATATGCCCGCTTAATTAAGACATGTAAACGTGTGTGCATGCAGATTTCACTGGGTCTTGTGTATCATTAAAGTTGACGCCGGAACAGTTGAAGTACTGGACTCACTAGTCTCAAAAAACACTGACTTTAACATCTTGTATGGGATAGTCAACAGGTAATTTCAATCATTATTAACTATATATCTCGGCCTATTTAGTTCGTCATTTCATGATATGAACTATTTAATAACCCCTTTATTCATTTTCTTTGTCGGCGGGCAGGGCTTGGGCAAGATTCATCGCCACGCCCGCCCGTGGAAACAAAAGCTTGAATGGTTTCGACCCAAGGTAAGTAATTAAGTAGTACTAGCTAGCTAGCTAGCTGCCATCTCTTTAATTATCATGCTTGATTAATTTTTATCTGATCAAATTCCATTCTCGTAAAGGCCCTGAAGCAGGCGCAAGGTACTGATCTGTGTGCATTCTGCGTTTGCGAGAATATTCGCATAATGGCGTCCGAAAGGAGCAGATCTCAAAGACAGCAATGGGTACGCTTGTCAGAACACTATTCACAATTTTTACACCATTATCGATATCTAGCTAGTCACACAACTAATACACATGCATATTGATCTCCTTAACAGTTCAAAGAGGTGCGGGAGAAGCTCATAGAAACAGAGCGCGTAGAAGCACTTCAAGAGAAAATAGCGGGATTTTTGCTCGACCGGGTCATAAATCCGAATGGAGAATTCTATTACCCGCTACCGCCCCAATGAAAACCACTTTCAATTGTCATCGTGCTCCGAAGGCACCAATTAGACTGGCTCCGAAGGTAACATTCATATGTAGGAGAAATTGTATATATCTGTACATGTGTGTATGTGTGAATTAATTAATATGGTGGTTTAATTTGTGAGACATTGATGATTGGTTCTACTAGAAATTATATATATATATATATATATGCATAACGTGTACAATGTGTAGTATCGTAAAATACCAGCAAACGAAAAAGAATTAAAATGGAAACACAAAATTAAATGAAAAAGAAATCATAAAACTAAAAACCCTCCAAACCTTATAGTACCGGTTGGTCTTACAAACCGGTACTAAAGGGCTCCAGGTCCCCGGAGCTGGCTCGTGCCACGTGGTCGCCCTTTAGCACCGGTTCGTGCTGAACCGGTGCTAAAGGGGGGGGCTTTTAGTGACCACTAATTAGTGCCGGTTATGTAACCGGCACTATAGGGCCTTACGAACCGGTGCTAATGCCCGGTTCTGCACTAGTGGGCCATATTATCGAGTGATTTAAGAAATCTTGAGTAATGAAACCTCGAATAGTGACCGGAGAGTTGAAAAGCCGACTACCTTAGGAATCCGTCACAGAAAGTTACCAGAAAACTAAGGTATAAATCGACTAAGTATGTTTTACTGGATGATCAGTTGTACTAGAAAACAATTGATGGGGCATTGCTCAAATGCCTGAATCAAGAAGAAGCTAAGGTGTTGATGGGCCAAGTGCATGAAGGGATATGTGGAGCTCATCAATCGGCTTGTAAGATAAAATGGATCATTTGCAGAATTGGATATTTCTGGCCAATAATATTGGAGGACTGTTTTGAATATTACAAGGGGTGTCAAGCAAGACTGTCAACGTTTTGGTAATATTCAGAAATCGCATGCATCGGCCATAAACCCAATATTCAAGCCATGGCCATTTTGGGGCTGGGGAATTGATTTGATTGGCCAGATTTTTCCACCCTCAAGCCTTCGCTGAGTATGTATGTCTAGAATTTAACGGACCTCTCGAGCACAATTTCACATCTCGAGGCCTTCTCAATCTTGTCGTCCGTCTTCCCTGTGATTACCAATTATCACATTTTTCCAGCAGTAGATTCGGCTTGATTGGACCAAACCAAGGCAACAAGATTCTTCAATTCCAAAGTATTGACTACTCAGCTTGGATACATGAAATTCAGCAATAAAATTGATCGCACTTGGATACTACATGAAATGTAAATTCTATTTCCTCTTGCCAATTCTTGTGAATCGGCTTGAGGGAAGAGTAAGCAACTGATTTGGCTTGTGTTGACCATAAAAATTCAGCAATAAAACAATAATCTTTAGTTTCATGGTCCGGGCTATATATCAGATTACTCACTAGCATACATGTTACTAGCATAATGTGACTTATGAGCACTGTTAGCCTAAATAGTTGTTTAGTCCATTTACACACTATTATTTTGCCTGTTTAAGTGGCTGTTTAGCTCAAACAATGGCTAAATAGCAACTGACCGATTGTTTACCGTTTACAGTTTAGGGTAATATTTCTTATGAGATTCTCCAATATTACTTGGGCTTTCATTGACCAAAGCTTTTTGCAACAATTGAGTAATACTGAGAAACTCAAAGTGCTCTAGCTTTTCTTTTTATAACAAAAGCCAAATCAACAAGATCTTTTCTTTCTAAATTTTTTGTCAAATTAAAATATATGGGTTTAATATCTCTCTTTTGATGTAATCAAGGACGAACTCACCATGCTCTTGCTACCGATCAGTTGACTGGATGAGTGGTAAACCGAGGAGAAGTTTACAACATATAGACATGTGCAAGTATGTAGAGGAGAAATTTAGCTGCTCCAAAACCTCACCAAGAAATTAATAATTTGAAGCGAGACAAATGGATCAATCAGACTAATAATGAGTACAAGAATGTTGGGGTAATTAATTCATAGCATGCCTAAAAATTACAGTAGAAGTAGAGGAGATTATATATTCATCACCTACAATCCTCCGTCTGCCCGGGGACAGGCATCTATGACTAGGAGTATTTCTATTTGGGAATTAATTAAAAGCACGGATTATTATTCTCCTAGTGTTTGCCGCCGAAGAAGCATAACTGGCTGAAGCACGCCCTCGAGAAAAGCTCCACAGAGGTTGGACTATACTATTAGTCTGAACTAGCTGCCTAAAATGCGAGGATCATCATGAAGATGGAGCAGATAAGTTTGAAGCACGCCCAAATAGTACTTACATCACTTGTGACCTGCTGCCCATAAGTTTTAGAGTTGCTTTCTCCCAACAGCAAATCCGATGGATCTGCCCGTTGGTTTTTTATTTGTTAAGAGTATATATATGCTCCCTCTTCGTCAAGTGATTGGCAGCCTTCTCCAAACTCGATCGATTGCAACAAATTTGCTCGCTCAGTCTTCTTCAATGTACTTACTTCCACCATATAATTAAGAAGCAATGGTGCCTTCACAAATGAATCTCTCTGCCGTCCTCCTAGTCCTCGTCCTCCTCCTACCCATCGTCATGGAAGCTGGTGGTATGTATGTGTGCACATGCATCAACTACTACATGTTGCAAGCAGCCATGTCATTTGATCAATCTTCTCTTTGCTAATTAAAAGTTGTTTGATGACATTTGTTGCATAAAAATTAATGTCCATGCCTGGATCTGAACCATGCATGCAGTTGCAGAGTCGGCGTTCATTGGGAAAGATGTTTGCAGCGACAAACATCAGAGCGGCAATTATAAAGGGATATGCATTGGATTGATACATGACGCCGCTTGCAATCGTGTATGCGTACACGAAAGCAGCGACAACTCTGGTGGCAAATGTGAACTTTTGCAATGCTGGTGCATAACCAGATGCACCTCTGAGTCTGAGGCTGTTGCCAGTGCTCCCATCCCCGCCTGAACAAGAACAATGATCCGATCCTTCCCAGCCATCGCCTAATAATAATACGAGTATATAACATTGTATACTCGGTGTACCTACCGGCTGTTTACTTATGTTGTGCCGTGGACTTGTCGGTGAAAATAAAATTGTATTTTCTAGGGCAAATATTGTTGATGATCAAAATTGGCTTGTCACACCAGTGGAGAAATAATTTAACCTATTTTTTAAATTTTTATGCATGATACATACAAATATCATTGGGTATATCATGATCGATTCTCTCGCTCCGTCCTTCATCTTCTTGGGAGGTCCGGAGGACACGGACGATCGTCTAGGCAAGCAATAAATGTATGACATCCAATCTCTTGTTTCAATCAGAGTAAGGCTAATAATACGTATAGCCGGCTGCTAGCTGTATGAAACTTTACAAACTACCCCGCAAAAAAAATAATTTACAACGTAGGAGTATCTCTCTCGATATGTACTGTTTTACATGGCGCGAGAGACGTCATACGATACGATACAGGATGATGTATTAACTCAGTCTTACTAACCAGCGCACGGCATGTACGAATCAGTACCAACCTCGCCCATGCAGGGACGTATTAACTCTCTGTTGCCTACCATGTTAAGCTACATGTATAAGTGTGTGTGAGTATTGTACATAGTCTCCAGAACAGGCTAGTATAGCGTGCGTGTGTGCCGTTTTCCCTTGCGCACACACGCCCCTCCACCTCTCAAACATGGCCACCCACGATATTCATCGTGGCTTAAGTGCCCTATGTTCCTCCTGTATATGTAACCCCTCAGATGAATGGATCTTCTTCCCTAAACATACCTGTTGCACGTATTTTTCACTGCCAAACTGGAATTGCCGCTCTTTCATTTCGCGAAGTAACCACCTCACGCATTTAGGGACGTATTAAATGATCTCGATAATGCGGCATCTATACGACACTTTTGACCTGCTGCCCATAATTTTTATAGTTGCTTCCTCCTACTAGCATTCTTGGCAGCAAACCCATGGATCTGCCTGTTGGGTAGTGATAGTTTTTTTGGTTATATATATATATGCTCACTCTAGTCAAGTTATTGACATACTTCTCCAAACTCGATCGATTGCAACAAATCTGCTCGCTCAGTCTTCTTCAACATACTACCACCCAGTGGCGGAGGTAGAGGGTGGACAGGGTGGGCCACGGCCCACCCTGGGATTTTTTGAATAGCTTTATAGCATAGGAAAAAATGTAAAAAAATATTAAGAAAAATATATTTTATATGAACAGTTCTATTGTTGGCCCACCCTGATACATTGGGCTAGATCCGCAACTGCTACCACCAGATAAGAAGCAATGGCGCCTTCACAAATAAATTGATGATTGTCATGGCAGCTCATGGTATGTACGTGTGCACATGCATGAACTACATACATGTTGCAAGCGGCGATGTCTTGATTAATCTTTTGCTAAAAGTTGTTTGATGCACCTTCCACATTTGTTGGGGTAATTAATTCATAGCATGCCTAAAAATTACAGTACATGACCAAGGCCGCCATGACCCTGCGAGCCCACCGAACGGCCGGCGCCACCAGATCTTCCTCGAAGCCTAGCAGCTCCGCCGCCTCCGCCCAGCACCACACCCCACGTTGAGCCGTCGCCCAAGACGAATAGTCGCGCCGCCGCTACGCAGATCGGGGAAGAAAGCGCCCCGGCACCATAGGTGACCCGCCTCACCTGATCTGGCGCGGGAGGGAAGAGGGGCTTCGCCCGACGACCTCCTCTAGCGGCGACGGAGGGAAGGTGGGAGGGGGGGTTGGACGCGCCCGGCGGCGGGGGCTAGGGTTTCCACCCGAGCCTCCCTAGCGGGAGGGCGAAACGTGTCGGTGCCGCATCCTTGCATCGCCGCTCTTCTTCTTCCTCATCTCCCTACAACTCTCTCTTCTCTCTTAGTTTCTCTCAAGAACACTGATGAACACAAGGACACATACACACACCAGGGGAACACACACACACGCATCTACCAAGACGGAGCACAAAGCTTTGCCCACGGGCTCTTCTCCTTGGTGAACATATTCGCTACATTTTGTTACTGCCCCCACTGCTTTTTTCTCATTCATTTGTCAACTTAAATAGGCAGTAAACAAGACTCACACACGCACTGCCAGGGCAACAACCTGCCCGACTCCTATGCCACTCACGCATACTCCACTCCACTAACCACTAACACATGACCCTCACTCCCACTCCTAGAATCACTCCAGGCACAATACTAGGCCAACATGCAAACACACGCCCCAAGCTAGCTAATAGCCTCACGTCCAGCTAACTAACTCATTAAGCTGACCCACTACTAGCTTGCATGCGCACACATGATCTCATCTTTATGTGAGTACACGGCCGCAGCCTAGAAGATGAACACCACTACATGCATGACTGAAAATCTAAATCTAACACTAATAACAAGATTAGTTCTAACAACGCGGGGGCTAACGCGTGCTTCTCCTTTGGGAATTAATTAAAAGCACGGATTATTATTCTCCTAGTGTTTGCCGCCGAAGAAGCATAACTGACTGAAGCACGCCCTCGAGAAAAGCTCCGCAGAGGTTGGACTATACTATTATTCTGAACTAAAGTGCGAGGATCGTCATGAAGATCGAGCAAATTAACGGCAGGTGAACTAGGTGAAGCACGCCCAAATAGTACGTCACCAGTGACCTGCTACCCATAAGTTTTAGAGTTGCTTTCTCCGAACAGCAAATCCGATGGATCTGCCCGTTGTTAAGAGTATATATATATATGCTCACTCTTAGTCAAGTGATTTCCAAACTCGATCGATTGCAACAAATTTGCTCGCTCAGTCTTGTTCAACATATGTGCTAACTTCCACCATATAAGATAAGAAGCAATGGTGCCTTCACAAATAAATCTCTCTGCCGTCCTCCTAGTCGTCGTCCTCCTCCTACCCATCGTCATGGAAGCTGGTGGTATGTATGTGTGCACATGCATGAACTACTACATACATGTTGCAAGCAGCCATGTCATCTGATTAATCTTCTCTTTGCTAAAAGTTGTTTGATGACATTTGTTGCATAAAAATTAATGTCCATGCCTGGATCTGAACCATGCAGAGTCTGCGTTCATTGGGAAAGATCATTGCGGCGACGAACATCTGAGCGGCAATTATAAAGGGGTATGCATTGGATTGATACATGACGCCAAATGCAATCGTGTATGCATAGACGAAAGCAGCGACAACTCTGGTGGCGAATGTGACATTTTTCAATGCTGGTGCATAACCAGATGCACCTTTGAGTCTGAGGCTGTTGCTAGTGCTCCCATCCCCACCTGAACAAGAACAATGATCCCATCCTTCCCAGCCATTGCCTAATAATAATACTCCCTCCGTTTCAAAACAACATTGTATACTCGGTGTACCTACCCCTGCCGGCTGTTTACTTATGTTGTGCCGTGGACTTGTGGGTGAAAATAAATTTGTATTTTCTTGGGCAAATATTGTTGATGATCAAAATTGGCATGTCACACCAGTATTTTTTTAATATTTATGATACATAATTAATATCATTGGGTAGATTGTTGAATCTATTTTATTTTAATGATAAATTTATTTGGAGATAAAAATACTGCTAATATTTTTCTACAAATCTAGTCAAACTAACGACAAATATTTAAGGACAGAAGGAGTACTCTATTATTCACCTGCCTTTTGCTGGGTCATCATGATCGATTCTCTTGCTCCGTCCTTCGTCTTCTTGGGAGGTCCTGAGGCAAGTAATAAATCTATGACATCCAATCTCTTGTTTCAGTCAGAGTAAGGCTAATAATACGAAAGTGCCTTTCTGCTCCCGAGCTCATTTGAGCTCGGTGAACAGTAAAACGAAAAAAAATGAAATAATTTCAAAAAATTCCAATTTTTTTTTGGGAGAAACATTGACAAAAGTTCTAAGTGCTTGCAAAAATTCATCATGAAATCACATTCCTATAAGGCGTGGCAAAAAACAAATTCAATGCTCCAAAATGCTTTTGAGTACCGATTTTGTTTTGTTTTTTGCCACTACTTCTAGAAATGTGATTTCATGACGAATTTTTGCAAGCACTTAAAACTTTTGTCAATATTTCTCCCCAAAAAAATCTATTTAGTTTTGATTTTACTGTTCACCCAAACTCATTTGAGCCGGGTGCAGAAACTCTGCGTCCGTATAGCCGGCTGCTAGCTGTATGAATCTTTACAACCTAGGAGACGATATACTCTCAGTCAATCCATATACTCTCTCGATACTTACTGTTTTACAAGGCGCGAGAGACGATACATGATGATGTATTAACTCAGTCTTACTAACCGGCGCACGGCATGTACGAAGTAGTACCCACCTCGCGCATGCTGGGACGAATTAACTCTCTGTTGCCTACCTTTTTTTTGCATGGTAATACGTGTCTCATTCATATCATAAAGAACAAAGTACAAGTCACGTAAAGACCGACATGACAAAACTGAAAAGATAGCAGTATATCTCTGAGCTTGACACCAACGCCCGTCACCTGCCTCCGGCACCACCACAATAGCCACCGAAGAAAAGAATGACGAATCACCTTCTCACCCGAGCTCGACGCGGCTCCATCGCTGATATGCAGCTTGTGGACCTCCAAGGTGGCTCACCAAAAGCGAAGCCCTTACCGTTGAACGAATCAGACCGGGGCAACACCCCGGACACACCATCGAACTCCAGATCTAGCACCCCACCACGACTAAAACGCCGAAGGACGAAACCATATCTGCCATCCACGAACCACGAGCCCATCACATGCTACGTCTTCCAGATGTCGTCGATGCAGACCACAATCTGCATCCGCTCCTGGACTACCTCCCAAGCTCCGCGCCGACGCTGGAGCAAACGCCGTCACAACGGTGGAGCCCGAGGACACAGGTCCACCACGAGGATGCCGCCGCCGCCACGCCATCCTTGCTTGAACAGACTGGTTTCCAAATCCATCCCCAACCATAGGACCGATGGCCTCGTTAGGAAAGGATTCGAAGAATCTTTATTCAGTGTTGTCAGCGTCGCCGCCGAAGCAAAGACGATGAACAACCTAAAAACCTAGACTACGAGAGAGTAAAAAACGATCCCCACGCGTGGATCCACCGAGGTCGCCGGTGGAGGGGAGCCGCCGGAGAGCGGCGTTGGAAGACCAGCCTCCCCTGGCGGCGGCTAGGGTTCCAGCCGTCATGGACGAGAGCAAAACAGGGACGAGATCGATACTTACGTACGTCTCTGTTGCCTACCTTGTTAAGCTACATGTATAAGTGTGTGGGAGTATTTTACGTGGTCTCCAGAACAGGCTAGTATAGCGTGCGTATATGTAATCCCTCGTATAAATGGATCGGTATGTTCGATCAAGTCTTCCCTAAAACATACCTGTTGCGCGTATTTTTCACTGCCAAACTGGAATTGCCGCTCTTTCATTGCATGCAGGGACGTATTAAATGATCTCGATAATGGTGCGGCATTTATACGACACTTGTGACCTGCTGCCCATAATTTTTAGGGATAAGTATATTTTTCGTCCCTTAATTCTCTCAAAAGTATAGAAATGGTCCCTCAAATCTCAAACCAGCAAATCTTAGTCTCTCAATTTTCAAAACCGGTTAAGTTCAGTTCCTCGTGTCGCTTGGGTGGTTTTTGTGCTGACGTGGACATGGTTTTGAGTAAAACCAGACACATTACAGGTTTGACTGCCACGTCGTGGAGCCACCGGTCGTGCAGGAACTCGCGGCAACGGGCGCCGGCCGGAGGGCTGCAGTACCTCCTCGATCAGCAGCTCGTCCCGGCAATAGCATTACGCCTGAGCGCCGCCGGCGACACAGAGGAGGCGTAGCTAGCTGGTCTCGGTTGCAGCACTTTCCGTCTTGATTGTGTATGTTATGTCTAGATACATCCCTTTTTATTTATTTTGATGACAAGTATTTCCGGACGGAGGGAGTAGTACCGAAGCTAGCTCGGTTTCGGCGGGAAGACAGCACGTGCGTACAGTAGAGGTGCACGCCCAGACTCTCGTCGGGAGAGGAGCCCGTGCCTCAGCCGCGTATGCCTGGAGCTCGAGAAGCATGTCCTTGAGCACCTCGACAGTGCGGACTGCCGAAGTCGAGCCTAGACGTGGATTCGCCCGGTAGCAGCCGATAGTGTCATGCATGAGGTTGCCCATGGACACCCTGGTGACCCTCGAGTTCGCGACGTGTTGTACGCAGCTACTCCTCCCAGCGTGGCGTGGTGGTGCTGTCCTGCTCACCTGTTGGACAACGACTAGGCGGCGACACCGTACGGCCAATGGTGTGAGCGGTCAGGCCAGGAGGCCACGGGCAAAGCCACTCATCGGAGGCACTATGACGCCGGGCAGGGTGCTGGGCGTGGCCTCGGCATCATCAAAGGGCACATCGTAGACCTGCTGTGCGGCCCTTGACGCCACGGTTCGAAAATATGGCGGGCGCGCAACAGGTGTTTGATAAAATGCCAACTAAAACCATGCCACGAAACCACCCAACCGACACGAGCGACTAAAGTTATCCGGTTTGAAAAGTTAAGGGACTAAGATTTGCTGGTTTCGGAGTTGGGAGACCATTTCCATACTTTTGAAAGAATTGAGGGACGAAAAATATACTTTTCCCTAATTTTTATAGTTGCTTCCTCATAGTACTAGCATTCTTGGCAGCAAACCCGATGGATCTGCCTGTTGGGTAGTGATAGTTTTTTTTTGGTTAACAATACTAGAAGCTCACTCTAGTCGAGTTATTGACATACTTCTCCAAACTCGATCGATTGCAACAAATCTGCTCGCTCAGTCTTCTTCAACGTACTACTATATAACATTGTATACTCGGTGTACTATACCTATAGCTTACTTATGTTGTGTCGTGGACTTGCGGGTTAAAATAAACTCTTGTACATATTTTCTTCCTTCTATAAAGCTAAGATACGCCTTTGGCGTACCCTCGAAATTTCTTTTTTTTTTTGTATTTCTTGTGCAAATATATATTATTGACGATCGGAATTGGCATGTCAGGAGGAAATGGAGCACCTCTCCAAATGCAAATTGGATTTCTCCGTTGCTGCGTGCCTCATGTCAAGCCATCAAAATTGGCATGTCACACCAGTGCAGAAAGGCGCAACAATCCTGGTTGGACAACCCCTTTAGTCCTGGTTGGAGAGCCCCTTCTGCAAATCCGGGACTAAAACCCCACCCCCTAGTCCCGCGTTAGGGAACCGGGACTGAAAGGGGATCTTAAATCTCGGTTGGTAATACCAACCGGGACTAAAAGGGGTCTCAAGCCCTTTCCCCTGTGCGGGCGCGTACCAACTGGTACTAAAGGTCTTTCTTTTTTCTTTCCTTCTCTTTTATGGTTTCCATTTCTTTTTTATGGTTTCTTTACAATTCAATTCTTTTTCATATCAATTAGTTTATCGTATATGTATTCTATGCTACCAATATACGTCTATACATATAAATTTCCATTCGAGAATTATACATATACACACACACAAAAATGCATTAAACTATAAATATATATTTCAAAAGCTTGTACATGGAACTATACATAAGCTAACAAAAGCTTGCACCATGCATGTCCTTGGGATTACATTCAATCCAACTCTTCATCACGCCTGGGATCTAATTTTCCGTTATAGTAGTACTTTCCATTGCGATCTATGACCTGTTCAATAATAAATCCTGTCAATGCCTCTTGAATTGCTTTGATCTGTTCCGATCATAGGACCCGATTCTTCTTCCATGTAAGCTTCGAATGAAAGAAAAAATATATGAATATGTGATTAGTGTGTGTATATATATCAACGCAATGGTAATAAATTTGTGTATACGTATTTCGAGTATTTCTTCACTTGCTTCAGTGAGTAACTTTGACTCATAAGGTGCCTACAAACGTACTATCCACATAAGTTGCTACCCGGTTCCTTGCCTCAGACACCACTTTACGAGAAAATGACTCATCAAACAATCAAGCATGGTAATAATGAATTGAACGAAATAAAGATGTGGGGACCTAGCTAATACTTACTTTGTGGTTGATTAACTGTAATGGCACCTCCAAATCACGTAGGTTTTTCGAAACGAACTTTAGTCAAGCACTGCCCAAGAAAATAAATAAATAGTGTTATTCCCATGATACTATAAAAAATGGTGTAAGAGGTATAGTGGCAGACCGAAATTAACTCTGAAGAACATCTAACATGTCTTGGTACTCCTCTCTCTTTTTTCTCAAGGAGTCCAAATAGTAACGTTGCTTCTGTCAGGATAGATGACCATCACTGTCCGGTGAAAGCTGCATGTTTTACACGGGCACTAGACCATGCCGGCGCGCTTTGCCGCGCCCGTCCATTTTTAAGGTAAAAATGATTGTAATTTATACAAATAGTGGCATGACGCATGAGAGTCTCATACGAAATGGGTTTCTTAGTATTTAACGACAACAAACTAAACTTCTTGGATCAATAAAATAGAGGACATTCCCTCAAAAAAAATAGAGGACATGTACTTGTTTTTTTTTGCAGGAAAAGAACTGCTGATATTTAGCACAGGGCTCTTACAGAAAGGTCCCGAGACAAGAAAAAAAATTATATCGAAGCCTCCCAGCACCTTGTTGACGAAGACAACGACGAAGACGTATCACCGGCGCGCCGCCGCTTCTGCTCCACACAAGCCTTGGATTTGGAACAGAACCTCTGCGGACGGGAAGTCGACGAAGCTCGCCGTCGAATCCAACTCCTTGCACCGCACCACCAGCTCGATTCAGAACTTCGAGATCCCGGATCCACCGTCGCGCGGACTCTGGCGAGGGAAAAGTGCACCCAGCAGCTCCACCGAGCCCCGAGCACGCGGAAGATCGCCAGCGAAGCTCCTCGGACCTCCACCGCTGGAGAGGAAGACGTCCGTCGCAAAACGCCACTCCGGTGAATTGCATCCCTTCCTAATAACTCTAGTGAAAGGTCAATAGTTAGAGAGACTGCCATATGTATGGGAAATGAAGGATATATGTTTGCATAAGAACTCAAATAGGAGCAAGAATAATCCTTCCGTGCTAGCTTGTGTCACCAACGCTAGAGATAACATATTTTCTTCTTGGTCGATACTATATCACATGAAAAATCTCAAGAGCATGCATTTCAAAGTACAACGTAATATCTGTAATAGCAGAATATTGTTGACCATCATATATTAGGATTGGAGCAGGACTTTCATCAGGATTGACATGCGGAGTTCAAACTACCAACAGAAAAAATAACTCAAGCAGAAAACTTGACTAAACCGGCAACAATACATAATAGTTTTCAAGTTTTTCTTTTGGAGATAATTAGTTTAAGTTCATTGTAACAGTTGAGTAAATTATTGGGAACATCCTAGCAGGGCTGCAAAAAACGAACTGCTACAATAGCTTTACTTGCACCAGGAAATTTTACCACGTACATGCCTGCATTGCCAAACATGTTATTGTCCCCAAAAAGAAAGTTAGTATACTAAAAATACAAACCTACTCACATGGACACTTTATATTACATACTTCATATTCCAAATGTGTGGTAGAATCGAAGTACACGATATACATTTTGTGGTGGATATACTATCAAGCCATAGCCTCTTAGAAATAAGCATTTCGATCCATGAATGTATTTAAGCTAATACAAATGTGCTCATTAATCTTAGCACGTCATTGCTATTCATGCTCAATTGTCACCCCATAGCCCGAAAGCTTAAATGCTGCAAGAATGGAGAAAACTTGCATTAGTACTTCAGAAAGTCAAAATTTAATCCTAAAGTAAAAATATAGTGTACTAATGTGAGAGAACTACTGCTATTTTCCCGCTTATGCATCGAAAAAGGGGATCCATTGCTTACAACACACACTAAGTATTCCCTAAAACGAAGAGTGCCGGAAGAGCAAAGATACAGATACAATCCACAAGTATTCGCAAAAGAAAAACAATCCACAAAGATAAATCAAATATTGACCTGACCTGCCAAACAAAGTAACAAATAAAATGAGGTGGACTCAAGCTTACACAATCGAGGCTAAGATCCAGCGAGGAGAAAAGAATGAGAAACTGCAGAAAATATGGATGGGCCAGTTGAAACCCATGCACCGAGCCATGTTCCCAGCGTTGCGAATCCAAAATAATAAGCATAATCAACGATTATTGAACTCTGTCTTGAAGTACGAGATAAAACGGCATCTTTGCTTGCGCCACCGGAGTTCCTGGCCCTATGGACGACAAATACCAACATGTTGCCGTAAAGAGTGTCCGGCGAGGACGCTCTGTGACGATGGGTTTGGACAGGAAACCGATGGCGGCCTGCATTGGTGCAGTGAGTTGGAGTTGGAGGGAGATTACCCCGGAGATAGTGTTGGCAGCGGCGCATCTTGGTTTGCTATTGTATCGCGAATTCACAAGTTAGGACAGGCGTCGAGAGTTCATCGCAAGCACCCCCGATATCCACCTGCCTGTTCGAATACTGATTGAAAACGGTGTGGGGAAGGAACAGCCAGATGGTGCATACTATATGGGCGTGCATGGGGTGAAGGAAGAACACAAAGAGGCATGGTAACCGTCCTAAGATAATTGTCCGCGACCATGCACCTTGATTGCCATTAAAGACATGCAGCAATGACAATTTATTTCCTCAAACGCCGTGAGTGGACTCCCAAATCCCAATCGGTTCGTTGCCCATCACCACCAAGCATCACCCGCCTCCGGCGAGTGGACTCCCAATCGGTTCTTTTCTTTTCATCTTTTCTCTATCGTGCCACTCGTCGGGCTCATGGCTTCCCTCGCCACGTTGTCCTCGGTTTTCTTGCTCATGAATGATAAGGCCCACAGCCCAAGTAACCGAGGAGCTACGATTTTGTTACGGAGCAGCGGCCTAGCCCATCCAAATGATCTCTTTTTCACCAAGGAAGCCCAAGCGGGATTGATATCACATCCAATGGTCATAAACATCCATAAGTGTAAATCTGACGGTCGAAAGCGTTGATGGTCTGTGAGGGCTAGAAGAGTGCTCGGTTGTAATATATCTAAATACCTCATTAACTACACTCAACATGGAGTAAGCAAACTAAAATGCGTACAAGACAGTAACACTCACTTGAAGTTGTAATCATTATTCTCTCATTTATTATCCTCATGAAAAAACGTGAATTTTTTAGTTCTCCCTTGGGGCGTGCTCGACGGAACAACACGATTTAGTGCACTCTCCGGGGTACTTAGTGTCTAATGGAAGACAAATACTCTTGGGGGACATTAGATTAGGCGGTTCTACCACAAGAAGGAGGGGCGGAGGGCATGGTGGAGGCGGGGGCTCCTCGAGCGGCGGATCAGAGCTCCCGGTGTCCGAGCAACAGCGCGGGGAGATTCGGGGGCGCAGGGGTGGCTGTGGGGCGGCGCGGGTGGGAGATGGGGAATGACTGGGCCGGGCTGCAGTCAAAATGTTTTTCTAACCCTAGGTCAAAAGTGCGGTCAAAACACGATCAAAGACATGCTGCCCAGATCTGCGTCGGAACTTCCGGCGGGAGCCGGGACTTCCGGCTCGAGCCGAGACTTCCGGCGCAGGAAAACTAAAAAACTTCCTACCTCACACTCACAACACCATGTGGGGCAAAATTACGATGGACACTAACATTTTCACAATTGACTAGATTTCAATCAAACAACACAAAGCAATATTCACATGTGAAAATTATAAAATAGATTTTGAAAGTGTCACACAATGATTTAACAAATCTTTTCTCCTAGCTAGGTCAAACAAAGTATGTGCAAGACATCAAGCCACGTTACAGGAATCAATGATATTTAGCTCACTCCTCGAAGCACAAAATCTTGACTCATCTAGGGGCTTTGTGAAGATATTGGCTGGTTGCTTTTTGGTGCTCACATGATGAATTGTGATATCTCCTTTGGCTTCATGATCTCTCCAAAAGTGATGCTTGATGTCTATGTGCTTTGTTCGAGAGTGGTTTACGGGGTTGTTTGCCAACTTAATGGCACTCTTGTTGTCACACAAAAGAGGAATCTTGGTTAGCTCACAACCAAAGTCTTTGAGAGTTTGCTTCATCCAAAGTAGTTGGGCACAGCATGCACCGGCCACCACATACTCGGCTTCTGCGGTGGATGAATCAAGAGTTTTGCTTCTTAGAGCTCCAAGACAACAAAGACCGGCCAATAAATTGGTAAGTCCTAGTAGTACTCTTTCGGTTTACTTTGCAACCGATATAATTTGAAACGGAATAGCCAAGTAACTCAAAAGTGGAGTCTTTAGGATACCACAAGACAAGAGTGTGCACTAAATATCAAAAAATTCTCTTAACGGCCATCAAATGACATTCTTTCGGATTACCTTGAAATCTCGCAAACATGCACACACTAAGCATAATATCAGGCCTAGATGCACAAAGGTAAATGAGGGATCCAATCATGGAGCAATATATGAAGGAAATATGCCCTAGAGGCAATAATAAAGTTATTATTTATTTCCTCATATCATGATAAATGTTTATTATTCATGCTAGAATTGTATTAACCGGAAACATGATACATGTGTGAATACATAGACAAAACTATAGTCACTAGTATGCCTCTACTTGACTAGCTTGTTAATCAAAGATGGTTATGTTTCCTGACCATTGACATGTGTTGTCATTTGATTAGTGGGATCACATCATTAGGAGAATGATGTGATTTGACATGACCCATTCATTAGCCTAGCACTTGATCGTTTAGTATCTGCTATTGCTTTCTTCATGACTTATACAAAGTTCCTGCAACTATGAGATTATGCAACTCCGTTTACGGAAGAACACTTTGTGTGCAACCAAACGTCACAACGTAATCGGGTGATTATAAAGGTTCTCTCAGGTGTTTCGAAGGTACATGTTGGGTTGGCATAAATCGAGATTAGGATTTGTCACTCGATTGTCGGAGAGGTATCTCTGGGCCCTCTCGGTAATACTCATCACCTAAGCCTTGCAAGCATGTAACTAATGAGTTAGTTATGAGATGACGTATTCGAACGAGTAAAGAGACTTGCGGTAATGAGATTGAATTAGGTATTGGATACCGACGATCAAATCTCGAGGCAAGTAACATACCGATGACAAAGGAACAAAGTATGTTGTTATGCGGTTTGACCGATAAAGATCTTCGTAGAATATGTAGGAACCAATATGGGCATCCAGGTCCCGCTATTGGTTATTGACCGAGAATGGTTTTAGGTCATGTCTACATAGTTCTCGAACCCGTAGGGTCCGCACGCTTAACGTTTCGATGACAGTTTTATTATGAGTTTATAAGTTTTGATGTACCGAAGTTTGTTCGGAGTCCCGGATGTGATCACGGACATGACGAGGAGTCTCGAAATGGTCGAGACATAAAGATTAATATATTGGACGACTATATTCGGACACCGGAAAGGTTCCGGGAGTTTTCGGAGAAAACCGGAGTACCGGAGGGTTACCGGAAATCCCCCCGGGAAGTAATGGGCCTTGATGGGCCCTATTGGAGAAAGAGAGGGGCCGGCCAGGGCAAGTGGCGCACCCCCTCCCCTTGAGTCCGAATAGGACAAGGAAGGGGGGGGCGGGCGCCCCCCCTTGCCTTCCCCCTCTCCTACTCCTTCCTTCCCCCTCCTTCTTGGATTAGGAAAAGGAAGGGGAAACCTACTTTGAGTAGGTTTCCCCCTCCTAGGGCGCGCCTCCCCTTAGGCCGGCCCCCTCCTCCCTCCCTCCTTTATATACGGGGGCGGGGGGCACCCCATAAACACACAAGTTGATCTACGGATCGTTCCTTAGCCGTGTGTGGTGCCCCCTTCCACCATATTCCACCTCGGTCATATCATCGCAAAGCTTAGGAGAAGCCCTGCGCCGGTAGAACATCAAGATTGTCACCACGCTGTCGTGCTGACGGAACTCTCCCTCGACACTCGGCTAGATCGGAGTTCGAGGGACGTCATCGAGCTGAACGTGTGCTGAACTCGGAGGCTCCGTACATTCGGTGCTTGGATCGGTCGGATCGTGAAGACGTACGACTACATCAACCGCGTTGTGATAAACGCTTCCGCTTACGGTCTACGAGGGTACGTGGACATATACTCTCCCCTCTCGTTGCTATATCATCACCATGATCTTGCGTGTGCGTAGGAAATTTTTTGAAATTACTACGTTCCCCAACAATATACCCTTTGATCGATGTCCTTTCCTCCTTGATCAAGGTCAAGATGTCCATTGGTTGGCATGGGTGTCTTGATGGGCTTGGCCTTGTCCATGTCAAACTTCTTCAACATGTCATTGGTGTACTTGGTTTGACTTATGAACGTGCCTCCTTGAGTTGCTTGATTTGAAATCCAAGGAAGAACTTCAACTCTCCCATCACGGACATCTCGAACCTATTTGTCATAATCCTACTAAATTCCTGACAAAAAACCACATCAGTACTACCAAATATTATGTCATCGACATATATTTGGCAGACCAAGATATCATTATTGACTTTGCGAGTAAATAAAGTAACATCGGCCTTTCCTATCTCAAACCCTTGTTTGAGTAGGAAATCCTGTAAGCAATCATACCAAGCTCTAGTGGTTTGTTTGAGCTCATAGAGCGCCTTGTCGAGCTTGTAGACGTGGTTGGGATACTTGGGATCTTCAAAGCCCGGCGTCCGCAGAGGAGATGTCCACCACGGGGATTTCTAGCGATGCGGCACCGAGGAATGTGGCGGCGGCGTCCGGCCGCTCCTGCACGAACTCCGGCGGGAGTGCAGCCAGCGAGGACGCCGGTGCCTGCATGCTCCGCACCACCCCCGCCATACCTCCACTCGACTCGACTTGAATGAATAGCAGCTTAAGATTTATTTGTGCATCTATAGCTAGTACTATGTCATAGTCAGACTCGGGTCATCTCCAGTAATCTCACCAGGAGACCAATGAGTATGACATATATGCTCCACCCACGAGGTAGGCTATTGACACTCAGGTACTACTAGTTATGACTTTGAGTGAAACTTACTCATACAAAAATTACACATAGTCCATTTGTTCAAGTTGTGAAGGGTGAATAGCATAAAACTACCACGCGAAAATGCCCTGCAGATTTCAATGGGTGTTTTAGCAATTCCCACAAACTTTATTAATGCTTCATCGCCCAAGGCTACCATTAAGAAGGAAGGATGATCCTGTCCCCCCTAAAGGTTTTGTGAAACTTAATGTTGATACTTCTTTTTGTTGGGGAACGATGCATAGCAACGAGAGGGGAGAGTGTTGTCTACGTACCCTCGTAGACCGAAGCGGATGCGTTGACGCAACGTAGAGGAAGTAGTCGTATGTCCTCCCGGTCCAACCGATCCAAGCACCGTTACTCCGGCACCTCCGAGTTCTTGACACACGTCAGCTCGATGGCGCACCCGATCTCCGATCCAGCAGAGGCGCTGGGAGGAGTTCCACGAGATGACGGCGTGGTGACGATCTTGATGTTCTCTGTCGCAGGCTTCGCCTAAGCACCGCTACAATATGACCGAGGTGTAATATCGTGGAGGGGGGCACCGCACACGGCTAAGGAACGATCTCAATGATCAACTTGTGTGTCTAGGGTGCCCCCGTACCCCCGTATATAAAGGAGGGAGGGAGGAGGAGGCCGGCCCAAGGGGTGGCGCGCCCTAGGGGGGGCAAACCTACTCCAAGTAGGTTTGCCCCCCTTCCTATTCGGAGTAGGAGAAGGAAGGAAGAGGGGGGAGGAGAGAAGGAAAGGGGCGGCCCCCTCCCAATTCGGATTGGGCTTGGGGGCGCGCCCTCCCTTGCTCCTTCTCCCTCCCTTCCACTAAGGCCCAATAAGGCCCATATACTTACCGGGGGTTCGGTAACCTCCGGAACTCCCAGATATTCCCAATCTCACCCGAACCTTTTCGGTGTCCAAATATATCCGTCCAATATATCAATCTTTATGTCTCGACCATTTCGAGACTCCTCGTCATGTCTGTGATCACATCCGGGACTCCGAACAACCTTCGGTACATCAAAATACATAAACTCATAATGAAATTGTCATCGAAACCTTAATCGTGCGGACCCTACGGTTCGAGAACAATGTAGACATGACCGAGACACGTCTCCGGTCAATAACCAATAGCGGGACCTGGATGCCCATATTGGTTCCTACATATTCTACGAAGATCTTTATCGGTCAAACCGCACAACAACATACGTTGTTCCCTTTGTCATCGGTATGTTACTTGCCCGAGATTCGATCGTCGGTATCAATACCTAGTTCAATCTCGTTACGGCAAGTCTCTTTACTCGTTCCGTAATACATCATCTCGCAACTAACTCATTAGTTGAAATGCTTGCAAGGCTTAAGTGATGTGCATTACCGAGAGGGCCCAGAGATACCTCTCCAGACATTCGGAGTGACAAATCCTAATCTCGAAATCGCCAACTCAACAAGTACCTTCGGAGACACCTGTAGAGCACCTTTATAATCACCCGATTCGTTGTGACGTTTGGTAGCACACAAAGTGTTCCTCCGTAAACAGGAGTTGCATAATCTCATAGTCATAGGAACATGTATAAGTCATGAAGGAAGCAATAGCAACATACTAAACGATCGGGTGCTAAGCTAACGTAATGGTTCATGTCAATCAGATCATTCAACTAATTATGTGACCTTGTTAATCAAATAACAATGCCTTGTTCATGGTTAGGAAACATAACCATCTTTGATTAACAAGCTAGTCAAGTAGAGGCATACTAGTGACACTCTGTTTGTCTATATATTCACACATGTATTATGTTTCCGGTTAATACAATTCTAGCATGAATAATAAACATTTATCATGATATGAGGAAATAAATAATAACTTTATTATTGCCTCTAGGGCATATTTCCTTCAGTCTCCCACTTGCACTAGAGTCAATAATCTAGATTACACAGTAATGATTCTAACACCCATGGAGTGTTGGTGTTGATCAACGGGTCTGCAACATTCAGATCCGTATGTATCTTGCAAATCTCTATGTCTCCCACCTGGACTAGATCCCGGATGGAATTGAAGCGTCTCTTGATGTTCTTGGTTCTTTTGTGAAATCTGGATTCCTTCGCTAAGGCAATCGCTCCAGTATTGTCACAAAAGATTTTCATTGGACCCGATGCACTAGGTATGACACCTAGATCGGATATGAACTCCTTCATCCAGACTCCTTCATTGGCTGCTTCCGAAGCAGCTATGTATTCTGCTTCACACGTAGATCCCGCCACGACGCTTTGCTTTGAACTGCACCAACTGACAGCTCCACCGTTTAATGTAAACACGTATCCGGTTTGCGATTTAGAATCGTCCGGATCAGTGTCAAAGCTTGCATCAACGTAACCATTTACGATGAGCTCTTTGTCACCTCATATACGAGAAACATATCCTTAGTCCTTTTCAGGTATTTCAGGACGTTCTTGACCGTTGTCGATGATCCACTCTGGATTACTTTGGTACCTCCTGCTAGACTTATAGCAAGGCACACATCAGGTCCGGTGCACAACATTGCATACATGATAGAGCCTATGGCTGAAGCATAGGGAACATTTTCATTTTCTCTCTATCTTCTGCGTTGGTGGGGCTTTGAGTCTTACTCAACTTCACACCTTGCAATCTGAGCAAGAACCCTTTCTTTGCTTGATCCATTTTGAACTTCTTCAAAACTTTGTCAAGGTATGTGCTTTGAGAAAGTCCAATTAAGCGTTTTGATCTATCTCTATAGATCTTAATGCCCAATATGTAAGCAGCTTCACGAGGTCTTTCATTGAAAAACTTTTATTCAAGTATCCCTTTATGCTATCCAGAAATTCTATATCATTTCCAATCAATAATATGTCATCCACATATGATATTAGAAATGCTCTGAGCTCCCACTCACTTTCTTGTAAATCTGAGGCTTCTCCAAAAGTCTCAGATAAACCCAAATCTTTGATCACACTATCAAAACGTTTATTCCAACTCCGAGAGGCTTGCACCAGTCCATAAATGGATTGCTGGAGCTTGCACACTTTGTTAGCTCCTTTGGATCGATAAAACCTTACGGTTGCATCATATACAACTCTTCTTCCGTAAATCCATTCAGAATGCAGTTTTACATCCATTTGCCAAATTTCATAATCATAAAATGCGCAATTGCTAACATGATTCGGACAGACTTAAGCATCGCTAAGGGTGAGAAGGTCTCATCGTAGTCAACCCCTTGAACTTGTCGAAAACCTTTTGCAACAAGTCGAGCTTTGTAGACAGTAACATTACCGTCAGCGTCAGTCTTCTTCTTGAAGATCCATTTATTCTCAATTGCTTGCCGATCATCGGGCAAGTCAACCAAAGTCCATACTTTGTTCTCATACATGGATCCCATCTCAGATTTCATGGCTTTAAGCCATTTTGCGGAATCTGGGCTCACCATCGCTTCTTCATAGTTCGTAGGTTCATCATGATCTAGTAGCATGACTTCCAGAGTAGGATTACCGTACCCCTCTGGTGCGGATCTTACTCTGTTCGACCTATGAGGTTCTGTACTAACTTGATCTGAAGTCATATGATTATCATCATCAACTTCCTCACTAGTTGGTTTTGACGTCACAGAAACCGGTTCCTGTGATGTATTATTTTCCAACAAGGGAGTAGGTACAATTACCTCATCAAGTTCTACTTTCCTCCCACTCACTTCTTTCGAGAGAAACTCCTTCTCTAGAAAGGATCCATTCTTAGCAACGAATATCTTGCCTTCGGATCTGTGATAGAAGGTGTACCCAACTGTCTCCTTTGGGTATCCTATGAAGACACATTTCTCCGATTTGGGTTCGAGCTTATCAGGTTGAAGCTTTTTTACATAAGCATCGCATCCCCAAACTTTAAGAAACGACAACTTTGGTTTCTTGCCAAACCATAGTTCATAAGGTGTCGTCTCAACGGATTTTGACGGCGCCCTATTTAACGTGAATGTGGCCGTCTCTAAAGCATAACCCCAAAACGATAGCGGTAAATCTGTAAGAGACATCATAGATCGCACCATATCAAGTAAAATACGATTCTGACGTTCGGACACACCATTCTGTTGTGGTGTTCCGGTGGCGTGAGTTCTTGAAACTATTCCACATTGTTTTAAGTGTAGACCAAACTCGTAACTCAAATATTCTCCTCCACGATCGGATCGTAGAAACTTTATTTTCTTATTACGATGATTTTCAACTTCACTCTGTAATTCTTTGAACTTTTCAAATGTTTAGGACTTATGCTTCATTAAGTAGATATACCCATATCTGCTTAAATCATCTGTGAAGGTGAGAAAATAACGATATCCGCCACGAGCCTCAACATTCATTGGACCGCATACATCTGTATGTATGATTTCCAACAAATCTGTTGCTCTCTCCATAGAACCGGAGAACGGCGTTTTGGTCATCTTGCCCATGAGGCACGGTTCGCAAGTACCAAGTGATTCATAATCAAGAGGTTCCAAAAGTCCATCAGTATGGAGTTTCTTCATGCACTTCCGATATGACCTAAACGGCAGTGCCACAAATAAGTTGCACTATCATTATCAACTCTGCATCTTTTGGCTTCAACACTATGAATATGTGTATCACTACTATCGAGATTCATCAAAAATAGACCACTCTTCAAGGGTGCATGACCATAAAAGATATTACTCATATAAATAGAACAACCATTATTCTCTGATTTAAATGAATAACCGTCTCGCATCAAACAAGATCCAGATATAATGTTCATGCTCAACACTGGCACCAAATAACAATTATTTAGGTCTAATACTAATCCCAAGGTAGATGTAGAGGTAGCATGCCGACCGCGATCACATCGACTTTGGAACTATTTCCCATGCGCATCGTCACCTCGTCCTTTGCGGTGTTAAGCAATCCGTAGTCCCTGTTTGAGTTGCAAATATTAGCAGAAAACCAAGATCAAATACCAGTGCTCTGCGAGCTCTAGTAAGGTACACATCAATAACATGTATATCACATATACCTTTGTTCACCTTGCCATCCTTCTTATCCGCCAAATACTTGGGGCAGTTCCGCTTCGATGACCGATCGCTTGCGAGAGAAGCACTCGATTTCGGGCTTAGGTCCGGACTTGGGTTTCTTCTCTTGAGCAGCAACTTGTTTGCTGTTCTTCTTGAAGTTCCTTCTTCTTCCCTTTGCCCTTTTCTTGAAACTAGTGGTCTTGTTAACCATCAACACTTGATGCTCCTTCTTGATTTCTACCTCCCAGCCTTTAGCATTGCGAAGAGCTCGGGAATCGTCTTATCCATCCCTTGCATATTATAGTTCATCACGAAGCTCTTGTAGCTTGGTGGAAGTGATTGGAGAATTACATCAATGACGCTATCATCCGGAAGAGTAACTCCCGGTTGAATTAAGTGATTACAATACCCGGACATCTTGAGTATGTGCTCACCGACGAACTATTCTCCTCCATCTTGCAGCTATAGAACTTATTGGAGACTTCATATCTCTCAATCCGGGCATTCTTACGGAATATTAACTTCAACTCTGGAACATCTCATATGCTCCATGACGTTCAAAATGTCGTTGAAGTCCCGGTTCTAAGCCGTAAAGCATGGCACATTGAACTATCGAGTAGTCATCGACTTTGCTCGCGAGACGTTCTTAACGTCGTCGGTTACATCGGCAGCGAAGCAGTGGCACCCAGCGGTGCTTCGGGACGTAATTTTTCGTGCAGCAATGAGGATAATCCTCAAATTCACGGACCCGATCCGGCGTAGTTGCTACCATCATCTTTCAACTTAGCTTTCTCAAGGAACGCATTAAAATTCAGCGGAACAACGACACGGGCCATCTATCTACAATCAACATAGACAAGCAAGATACTATCAGGTACTAAGTTCATGATAAATTTAAGTTCAATTAATTATATTACTTAAGAACTCCCACTTAGACAGACATCTCTCTAGTCATCTAAGTGATCACGTGATCCAAATCAACTAAACCATAATCGATCATCACGTGAGATGGAGTAGTTTTCAATGGTGAACATCTTATGTTGATCATATCTACTATATGATTCACGCCGACCTTTCGGTCTCCGTGTTCGAGGCCATATCTGCATATGCTAGGCTCGTCAAGTTTAACTGAGTATTCTCAAGTGTGCAAAACTGGCTTGCACCCGTTGTAGATGGACGTGAGCTTATCACACCCGATCATCACGTGGTGTCCGGGCACGACGAACTTTGGCAGCGGTGCATACTTAGGAGAACACTTCTTGATAATTTTAGTGAGAGATCATCTTAAAATGCTACCGTCAATCAAAGCAAGATAAGATGCATAAAGGATAAACATCACATGCAATTAATATAAGTGATATGATATGGCCATCATCATCTTGTGCTTGTGATGTCCATCTCCGAAGCACCATCATGATCACCATCGTCACCAGTAGCGACACCTTGATCTCCATCGTAGCATCGTTGTCGTTCGCCATCTATTGCTTCTCGACTATCGCTACCGCTTAGTGATAAAGTAAAGCAATTACAGAGCGTTGCATTTCATACAATAAGCGACAACCATATGGCTCTCGCCGATTGCCGATAACCGGTTACAAAACATGATCATTTCATACAATAAAAATATAGCATCATGTCTTGGCCATATCACATCACAACATGCCCTGCAAAAACAAGTTAGACGTCCTCTACTTTGTTGTTGCAAGTTTTACATGGCTGCTACGGGCTTTAAGCAAGAACCAATCTCACCTACGCATCAAAACCACAACGATAGTTTGTCAAGTTGATGTTGTTTTAACCTTCGCAAGGACCGGGCGTAGCCACACTCGGTTCAACTAAAGTTGGAGAAACAGACACCTGCTAGTCACCTGTGTGCAAAGCACGGCGGTAAAACCAGTCTCGCGTAAGCGTCTGGCGTAATGTCGGTCCGGCCGCTTCATCCAACAATACCGCCAACCAAAGTATGACATGCTGGTAATAAGATGACTTATATCGCCCACAACTCACTTGTGTTCTACTCGTGCATATAACATCAAACCATAAAAACCTAGGCTCGGATGCCATTGTTGGGGAACGTAGTAATTTCAAAAAAATTCCTACGCACACGCAAGATCATGGTGATGCATAGCAACGAGAGGGGAGAGTGTTGTCTACGTACCCTCGTAGACCGAAGCGGAAGCATTGATGCAACGTAGAGGAAGTAGTCGTACGTCCTCCCGGTCCAACCGATCCAAGCACCTGAAGGAAATATGCCCTAGAGGCAATAATAAAGTTATTATTTATTTCCTTATTTCATGATAAATGTTTATCATTCATGCTAGAATTGTATTAACCGGAAACATGATACATGTGTGAATGCATAGACAAAACAATATGTCACTAGTATGCCTCTACTAGACTAGCTTGTTAATCAAAGATGGTTATGTTTCCTGACCATGAACAAAGAGTTGTTATTTGATTAACGAGGTCACATCATTAGTAGAATGATCTGATTGACATGACCCATTCCCTTAGCTTAGCACACGATCGTTTAGTATGTTGCTCTGCTTTTATCCATGACATATACATGTTCCCGTAACTATGAGATTATGCAACTCCGTTTACGGAGGAACACTTTGGTGCTACCAAACGTCACAACGTAATCGGGTGATTATAAAGGAGTACTACAGTGTCTCCAAAGGCAAATGTTGGGTTGGCGTATTTGAGATTAGGTTTTGTCACTCCGATTGTCGGAGAGGTATCTCTGGGCCCTCTCGGTAATGCACATCACTGAAGCCTTGCAAGCACTACAACTAATGAGCTAGTTGTGAGATGATGTATTACGGAACGAGTAAAGAGACTTGCCGGTAACGAGATTGAACTAGGTATTGGATACCGACGATCGAATCTCGGGCAAGTAACATACCGATGACAAAGGGAACAACGTATGTTGTTATGCGGTCTGACCGATAAAGATCTTCGTAGAATATGTAGGAACCAATATGGGCATCCAGGTCCCGCTGTTGGTTATTGACCGTGAATAGTTCTAGGTCATGTCTACATTATTCTCGAACCGTAGGGTCCGCACGCTTAAGGTTTCGATGACAGTTATTATGAGTTTATGTATTTTGATGTACCGAAGGAGTTCGAGTCCGGATGTGATCACGGACATGACGAGGAGTCTCGGAATGGTCGAGACATAAAGATTGATATATTGGAAGCCTATGTTTGGAGTTGGAATGGTTCCTGCTAAAACGGAATTTACTGAGTACCGGAGGTTACTGGAACCCCGGGAGGTAAATGGGCCTTGATGGGCCTTGGTGGAAAGGAGAAGGGGCAGCCCAAGGTGGCTGCGCGCCTCCCCCCCCTTCCCTAGTCCTACTAGGACTAGGAGAAGGGGCCGGCCCCCCTCTCTCTCTTTCCCCTCAGGAATCCTAGTCCAACTAGGATTGGGGAATCCTACTCCCGAGGGAGTAGGACTCCTGGCGCGCCCCCTCTTGGCCATGGCCCCCCCCCTGGCTCCTTTATATCTGGGCAGGGGCACCTTGGAACACACAAGTTGATCGTGAGATCGTTCCTTAGCCGTGTCGGTGCCCCCTCCACCATATTCCACCTCGGTTATACTGTCATGAAGCTTAGGCGAAGCCTGCGCCGTGAAACATCAAGATCGTCACCACGCCGTCGTCTTGTGAAACTCTCCCTCGACACTCGGCTGGATCGAGTCGAGGGCGTCATCGAGCTGTCGTGTGTCAAGAACTCGGGCGTCGGATAACGGCGCCGGATCGGTCGGATCGCGAGGAGAACGTCGACTACTTCCTCTACGTTGTGATCGCTTCGCCGGGTCTACAAGGGTATGTAGACAACACTCTCCCTCTCGTTGCTATACATCACCATGATCTTGCGTGTGCGTAGGAAATTTTTGAAATTACTCGTTCCCCAACAATGGCATCCGAGCCTAGGTTTTTCTATGGTTTGATGTTTTGCACGAGTAGAACACAAGTGAGTTGTGGGCGATACAAGTCATACTACCTACCAAAGATGTCATACTTTGGTTCAGCGGTATTGTGAGATGAAGCGGCCCGGACCGACATTACGCGTGCGCTTCGCGAGACTGGTTTCACCGCCGTGAGCACTCGTTGCTTAAAGGTGACCGTGGGTGCTGTCTCTCTCACTTTAGTTGAACAAAGTGTGGCTACGCCCGGTCCTTGAGAAGGTTAAAAGCGAGTCTATTTGACAAAGTATCGTTGTGGTTTTGATGCGTAGGTGAGACTGGTTCTTGCTTAAGCCCGTAGCAGCCACGTAAAATTTGCAACAACAAAGTAGAGGGCGTCTAACTTGTTTTTGCGGGGCATGTTGTGATGTGATATGGTCAAGATGTGATGCTATATTTTATTGTATGAGATGATCATGTTTTGTAACCGGTTATCGGCAATCGGCAGGAGCCATATGGTTGTCGCTTTATTGTATGCAATGCAATCGCTCGTAATGCTTTACTTTATCACTAAGCGGTAGCGATAGTCGTAGTAGCATAAGTTTGGCGAGGCGACAACGATGCTGCGATGGAGATCAAGGTGTCGCGCCGGTGGCGATGGTGATCATGGTGGTGCTGCAAGATGGAGATCGTGAAGCACAAGATGATGATGACCATATCATATCACTTATATTGATTTGCATGTGATGTTTATCCTTTTATGCATCTTATCTTGCTTTGATTGACGGTAGCATTATAAGATGATCTCTCACTAAATTATCAAGAAGTGTTCTCCCGGTATGCACCGTTGCCAAAGTTAAATCGTGCCCGGACACCACGTGATGATCGGGTGTGATAAGCTCTCGTCCATCTACAACGGGTGCAAGCCAGTTTTGCACACGCAGAATACTCGGGTTATACTTGACGAGCCTAGCATATGCAGATATGGCCTCGGAACACGGAGACCGAAAGGTCGGCGTGAATCATATAGTAGATATGATCAACATAAGATGTTCACCATTGAAAACTACTCCATTTCACGTGATGATCGGTTATGGTTTAGTTGATTTGGATCACGTGATCACTTGGATGACTAGAGATGTCTTTCTAAGTGGGAGTTCTTAAGTAATATGATTAATTGAACTTAAATTTATCATGAACTTAGTACTGATAGTATCTTGCTTGTTTATGTTTGATTGTAGATAGATGGCTCGTCTTTGTTGTTCCGTTGAATTTTAATGCGTTCCTTGAGAAAGCAAAGTTGAAAGATGATGGTAGCAATTACGGGATTTGGGTCCGTAACGAGGATCATCCTCATTGCTGCACGTAAGAGTTACGCCCCGGATGCACCGCTAGGTGACAGTTCTTCTTTGAGCAACGCCGGATGTTGTGAGCGTCTGGCGAGCAAAGTCGATGACTACTCTATAGTTCAAGCAGCCATGCTTTACGGCTTAGAACCGGGACTTCAACGGCGTTTTGAGCGTCATGGAGCATATGAGATGTTCCAGAGTTGAAGTTAATATTCCAACAGAATGCCCGGATTGAGAGATATGAAGTCTCCAATAAGTTCTATAGCTGCAAGATGGAGGAGAACGAGTTACATTAGTGAGCATATACTCGTAATGTCCGGGTACTACAATCACTTGACACAATTGGGAGTTAATCTTCCGGATGATTGTGTCATTGATGAAATTCTCAATCACCGCCACCAAGCTACAAAGGCTTCGTGATGAACTATAATATGCAAGGGTTAGTAAAGACTATACCGAGCTCTTCGCAATGCTAAAGGCTGCGAGGTAGAAATCAAAAAGGAGCATCAAGTGTTGATGGTCAATAAGACCACTAGTTTCAAGAAGAAAGGCAAAGGGAAGAAGAAGGAACTTCAAGAAGAACAGCAAGCAAGTTCTTTGCTCAGAGAAGAAACCCAAGTCCGGACCTAAGCCTGAAATCGAGTGCTTCTCATGCAAGCGATCGACCTTTGAAGCGGAACTGCCCCAAGTATTTGGCGGATAAGAAGGATGGCAAGGTGAACAAAGGTATATGTGATATACATGTTATTGATGTGTACCTTACTAGAGCTCGCAGAGCACTGGTATTTGATCTTGGTTACATTGCTAATATTTGCAACTCAAACAGGGACTACGGATTGCGAACACCGGAAAGGACGAGGTGACGATCTTGCGTGGGAAATGGTTCCAAAGTCGATGTGATCGCGATCGCACGCTACCTCTACATCTACCTTCGGATTAGTTTTAGACCTAAATAATTGTTATTTGGTGCTGCGTTGAGCATGAACATTATATCTGGATCTTGTTTGATGCGAGACGGTTATTCATTTAAATCGAGAATAATGGTTGTTCTATTTATATGAGTAATATCTTTTATGGTCATGCACCCTTGAGGAGTGGTCTATTTCTTATGAATCTCGATAGTAGTGATACACATATTCACAATGTTGAAACCAAAAGATGCAGAGTTGATAATGATAGTGCAACTTATTTGTGGCACTGCCGTTTAGGTCATATCGGTGTAAAGCGCATGAAGAAACTCCATCTTGATGGACTTTTGGAGTCACTTGATTATGAATCACTTGGCACTTGCGAACCGTGCCTCATGGGCAAGATGACTAGAACACCGTTCTCGGTACTATGGAGAGAGCAACAGATTTGTTGGAAATCATACATACGATGTATGTGGTCCGATGAATGTTGAGGCTCGTGGCGGATATCGTTATTTTCTCACCTTCACAGATGACTTAAGCGAGATATGGGTATATCTACTTAATGAAACATAAGTCCAAACGTTTGAAAAGTTCAAAGAATTTCAGAGTGAAGTTGAAAATCATCGTAACAAGAAAATTAAGTTTTTGCGATCGATCGTGGAGGTGAATATTTGAGTTACGAGTTTGGTCTACATTTGAAACAATGCGGAATAGTTTCAGCAACTCACGCCACCCGAACACCACAACGTAATGGTGTGTCCGAACGTCAGAATCGCACTTTACTAGATATGGTGCGATCTATGATGTCTCTTACAGATTTACCGCTATCGTTTTGGGGTTATGCTCTAGAGACGGCCGCATTCACACTAAATAGAACACCGTCGAAATCCGTTGAGGCGACACCTTATGAATCGTGGTTTAGCAAGAAACCAAAGTTGTCGTTTCTTAAAGTTTGGGGATGCGATGCTTATGTGAAAAAGCTTCAACCCGATAAGCTCGAACCCAAATCGAGAAATGTGTCTTCATAGGATACCCAAAGGAGACAGTTGGGTACACCTTCTATCACAGATCCGAAGGCAAGACATTCGTTGCTAAGAATGGATCCTTTCTAGAGAAGGAGTTTCTCTCGAAAGAAGTGAGTGGGAGGAAAGTGGAACTTGATGAGGTAATAGTACCTTCTCCCTTACTTGAAAGTAGTTCGTCGCAGAAACCGGTTTACGAGACATCTACACCAAGTAGTGAGGAAGTTGATGATGTTGATCATGAAACTTCGATCAAGTTACTTCAGAACCTCGTAGATCAACCAGAGTAAGATCCGCACTGAGTGGTACGGTAATCCTGTTCGGAAGTCATGCTACTAGATCATGATGAACCTACGAACTATGAAGAAGCGATGGTGAGCCCAGATTCATAAAATGGCTTGAGGCCATGAAATCGAGATGGGATCCATGTATGAAAACAAAGTATGGACTTTGGTTGACTTGCCCGAGGGTAGGCAAGCAATAGAAAACAAATGGATCTTCAAGAAGAAGACCGACGACGGTAATGTTATCGTTTATAAAGCTCGACTTGTCGCAAAAGGTTTTCGACAAGTTCAAGGGATTGACTACGATGAGACCTTCTCACCCGTGGCGATGCTTAAGTCCGTCCGAATCATGTTAGCAATTGCCGCATTTTATGATTATGAAATTTGGCAAATGGATGTAAAGACGCATTCTGAATGGATTTACGGAAGAAGAGTTGTATATGATGCAACCGAAGGTTTTATCGATCCAAAGGAGCTAACAAAGTGTGCAAGCTCCAAATGATCCATCTATGGACTGGTGCAAGCATCTCGGAGTTGGAATAAGCGCTTTGATAGTGTGATCAAAGCATTTGGGTTTGTATGCACTTTTGGAGAAGCTTTGTATTTACAAGAAAGTGAGTGGGAGCTCAGTAGCATTTCGATATTATATGTGGATGACATATTGCTGATCGGAAATGATATAGAATTTCTGGATAGCATAAAGGGATACTTGAATAAGAGTTTTTCTATGAAAGACCTCGGTGAAGCTGCTTACATATTGGGCATTAAGATCTATAGAGATAGATCAAGGCGCTTGATTGGACTTTCACAAAGCACATACCTTGACAAAATTTTGAAGAAGTTCAAAATGGATCAAGCAAAGAAAGGGTTCTTGCCTCGTGTTACAAGGTGTGAAGTTGAGTAAGACTCAATGCCCACCACCTGCAGAAGATAGAGAGAAATGAAAGATGTTCCTATGCTTCACCATAGGCTCTATCATGTATGCAATGCTGTGTACTGGACTGATGTGTGCCTTGCTATAAGCCTAGCAGGAGGTACCAAAGTAATCCAGAGTGGATCATCGGACAGCGGTCAAGAACATCCCGAAATACCCGAAAAGGACTAAGGATATGTTTCTCGATATGGAGGTGACAAAGAGCTCATCGTGGCAGTTACGTTGATGCAAGCTTTGACACCGATCCCAGACGATTCTAAATCGCAGACCGGATCGTATTTACACTAAACGGAGGAGCCGCGGTTGGTGCGCTTCTAAACAAAGCGTCAGAGCGGGATCTACATGTGAAGCGGAATACATAGCAGCTTCGAAGCGGCTAATGAAGGAGTCTGGATGAAGGAGTTCATATCCGATCTAGGTGTCATACCTAGTGCATCGGGTCCAATGAAAATCTTCGTGACAATCTCGGAGCAATTGCCTTAGCAAAGGAATCCAGATTTCACAAGAGGACCAAGCACATCAAGAGACGCTTCAATTCCATCCGGACTTAGTCCGTGGGAGACATAGAGATTTGCAAGATACACACGGATCTGAATGTTGCGCACCCGTTGACTAAGCCTCTTCCACGAGCAAAACATGATCAGCACCAAGACTCCATGGGTGTTAGAATCATTACTATGTAATCTAGATTATTGACTCTAGTGCAAGTGGGAGATCAAGGAAATATGCCCTAGAGGCAATAATAAAGTTATTATTTATTTCCTTATTTCATGATAAATGTTTATCATTCATGCTAGAATTGTATTAACCTGGAAACATGATACATGTGTGAATGCATAGACAAAACAATATGTCACTAGTATGCCTCTACTAGACTAGCTTGTTAATCAAAGATGGTTATGTTTCCTGACCATGAACAAAGAGTTGTTATTTGATTAACGAGGTCACATCATTAGTAGAATGATCGATTGACATGACCCATTCCCTTAGCTTAGCACACGATCGTTTAGTATGTTGCTACCGCTTTTATCCATGACATATACATGTTCCTGTAACTATGAGATTATGCAACTCCGTTTACGGAGGAACACTTTGGTGCTACCAAACGTCACAACGAATCGGGTGATTATAAAGGAGTACTACAGGTGTCTCCAAAGGCAAATGTTGGGTTGGCGTATTTGAGATTAGGTTTTGTCACTCCGATTGTCGGAGAGGTATCTCTGGCCCTCTCGGTAATGCACATCATCAAGCCTTGCAAGCACTACAACTAATGAGCTAGTTGTGAGATGATGTATTACGGAACGAGTAAAGAGACTTGCGGTAACGAGATTGAACTAGGTATTGGATACCGACGATCGAATCTCGGGCAAGTAACATACCGATGACAAAGGGAACAACGATGTTGTTATGCGGTCTGACCGATAAAGATCTTCGTAGAATATGTAGGAACCAATATGGGCATCCAGGTCCCGCTGTTGGTTATTGACCGTGAATAGTTCTAGGTCATGTCTACATTATTCTCGAACCGTAGGGTCCGCACGCTTAAGGTTTCGATGGCGCTTATTATGAGTTTATGTATTTTGATGTACCAAAGGAGTTCGAGTCCGGATGTGATCACGGACATGACGAGGAGTCTCGGAATGGTCGAGACATAAAGATTGATATATTGGAAGCCTATGTTTGGAGTTCGAATGGTTCCGGCGGCGAAACGGAATTCTGAGTCTGGGGAGGTTACTGAAACCCCGGAGGTAAATGGGCCTCGATGGGCCTTGGTGGAAAGGAGAAGGGCAGCCCAGGTGGCTGCGCGCCCCCCCTTCCCTAGTCCTACTAGGACTAGGAGAAGGGCCCCCCCTCTCTCTTTCCTCTCCGGAATCCTAGTCCAACTAGGATTGGGGAATCCTACTCCCAGAGGAGTAGGACTCCTGGCGCGCCCCTCTTGGCCCGCCGGCCCCTCCCCTGGCTCCTTTATATACGGGGCAGGGGGCACCTTGAACACACAAGTTGATCGTGAGATCGTTCCTTAGCCGTGTCGGTGCCCCCTCCACCATATTCCACCTCGGTTATACTGTCGCATGAAGCTTAGGCGAAGCCCTCGCGCGTGAAACATCAAGATCGTCCTGCCACGCCGTCTTGTGAAACTCTCCTCGACACTCGGCTGGATCGGAGTACGAGGGACGTCATCGAGCTGTCGTGTGTCAAGAACTCGGGGCGTCGAGTAACGGCGCGGGATCGGTCGGATCGCGAGGAGAACGTCGACTACTTCCTCTACGTTGTGATCGCTTCCGCCGGGTCTACAAGGGTATGTAGACAACACTCTCCCCTCTCGTTGCTATACATCACCATGATCTTGCGTGTGCGTAGGAAATTTTTGAAATTACTCGTTCCCCAACAAATGGCATCCGAGCCTAGGTTTTTCTATGGTTTGATGTTTTGCACGAGTAGAACACAAGTGAGTTGTGGGCGATACAAGTCATACTACCTACCAAAGATGTCATACTTTGGTTCAGCGGTATTGTGAGATGAAGCGGCCCAGACCGACATTACGCGTGACGCTTACGCGAGACTGGTTTCACCGCTGTGAGCACTCGTTGCTTAAAGGTGACCGGTGGGTGCTGTCTCTCTCACTTTAGTTGAACCGAGTGTGGCTACGCCCGGTCCTTGAGAAGGTTAAAACGCAGTCTATTTGACAAAGTATCGTTGTGGTTTTGATGCGTAGGTGAGACTGGTTCTTGCTTAAGCCCGTAGCAGCCACGTAAAATTTGCAACAACAAAGTAGAGGACGTCTAACTTGTTTTTGCAGGCATGTTGTGATGTGATATGGTCAAGATGTGATGCTATATTTTATTGTATGAGATGATCATGTTTTGTAACCGAAGTTATCGGCAATCGGCGAGGAGCCATATGGTTGTCGCTTTATTGTATGCAATGCAATCGCCTGTAATGCTTTACTTTATCACTAAGCGGTAGCGATAGTCGTAGTAGCATAAGTTTGGCGAGACGACAACGATGCTGCGATGGAGATCAAGGTGTCGCGCGCGGTGGCGATGGTGATCATGGTGGTGCTGCAAGATGGAGATCGTGAAGCACAAGATGATGATGACCATATCATATCACTTATATTGATTTGCATGTGATGTTTATCCTTTTATGCATCTTATCTTGCTTTGATTGACGGTAGCATTATAAGATGATCTCTCACTAAATTATCAAGAAGTGTTCTCCCGAGTATGCACCGTTGCCAAAGTTCGTCGTGCCCGCACACCACGTGATGATCGGGTGTGATAAGCTCTCGTCCATCTACAACGGGTGCAAGCCAGTTTTGCACACGCAGAATACTCGGGTTATACTTGACGAGCCTAGCATATGCGATATGGCCTCGGAACACGGAGACCGAAAGGTCGGCGTGAATCATATAGTAGATATGATCAACATAAGATGTTCACCATTGAAAACTACTCCATTTCACGTGATGATCGGTTATGGTTTAGTTGATTTGGATCACGTGATCACTTGGATGACTAGAGATGTCTTTCTAAGTGGGAGTTCTTAAGTAATATGATTAATTGAACTTAAATTTATCATGAACTTAGTACCGATAGTATCTTGCTTGTTTATGTTTGATTGTAGATAGATGGCTCGTCTTTGTTGTTCCGTTGAATTTTAATGCGTTCCTTGAGAAAGCAAAGTTGAAAGATGATGGTAGCAATTACACGGATTTGGTCCGTAACGAGGATCATCCTCATTGCTTGCACGTAAGAGTTACGCCTGGATGCACCGCTAGGTGACAGAACTTCTTCTGGAGCAACGCCGGATGTTGTGAGCGTCTGGCGAGCAAAGTCGATGACTACTCTATAGTTCGATGTGCCATGCTTTACGGCTTAGAACCGGGACTTCAACGACGTTTTGAGCGTCATGGAGCATATGAGATGTTCCAGAGTTGAAGTTAATATTCAACAGAATGCCCGGATTGAGAGATATGAAGTCTCCAATAAGTTCTATAGCTGCAAGATGGAGGAGAACAGATTACATTAGTGAGCATATACTCGTAATGTCCGGGTACTACAATCACTTGACACAATTGGGAGTTAATCTTCCGGATGATTGTGTCATTGATGAATTCTCCAATCACGCCACCAAGCTACAAAGGCTTCGTGATGAACTATAATATGCAAGGGTTAGTAAAGACTATACCGAGCTCTTCGCAATGCTAAAGGCTGCGGAGGTAGAAATCAAAAAGGAGCATCAAGTGTTGATGGTCAATAAGACCACTAGTTTCAAGAAGAAAGGCAAAGGGAAGAAGAAGGAACTTCAAGAAGAACAGACAAGCAAGTTCTTTGCTCAGAGAAGAAACCCAAGTCCGGACCTAAGCACTGGCCGAGTGCTTCTACCGCAAGCGCATCGACATTTGGAAGCGGAACTGCCCCAAGTATTTGGCGGATAAGAAGGATGGCAAGGTGAACAAAGGTATATGTGATATACATGTTATTGATGTGTACCTTACTAGAGCTCGCAGATAGCACTGGTATTTGATATCGGGTTCATTGCTAATATTTGCAACTCAAAGCAGGGACTACGGATTAGCGAACACCGGGAAAGGACGAGGTGACGATCGCGTGGGAAATGGTTCCAAAGTCGATGTGATCGCAATCGGCACGCTACCTCTACATCTACCTTCGGGATTAGTTTTAGACCTAAATAATTGTTATTTGGTGCTGCGTTGAGCATGAACATTATATCTGGATCTTGTTTGATGCGAGACGGTTATTCATTTAAATCGAGAATAATGGTTGTTCTATTTATATGAGTAATATCTTTTATGGTCATGCACCCTTGAGGAGTGGTCTATTTCTTATGAATCTCGATAGTAGTGATACACATATTCACAATGTTGAAACCAAAAGATGCAGAGTTGATAATGATAGTGCAACTTATTTGTGGCAATCGCCGTTTAGGTCATATCGGTGTAAAGCGCATGAAGAAACTCCATCTTGATGGACTTTTGGAGTCACTTGATTATGAATCGCTTGGCACTTGCGAACCGTGCCTCATGGGCAAGATGACTAGAACACCGTTCTCCGTACTATGGAGAGAGCAACAGATTTGTTGGAAATCATACATCTGTATGTATGTGGTCCGATGAATGTTGAGGCTCGTGGCGGATATCGTTATTTTCTCACCTTCACAGATGACTTAAGCGGATACGGGTATATCTACTTAATGAAACATAAGTCCAAAACGTTTGAAAAGTTCAAAGAATTTCAGAGTGAAGTTGAAAATCATCGTAACAAGAAAATTAAGTTTCGCGATCGATCGTGGAGGTGAATATTTGAGTTACGAGTTTGGTCTACATTTGAAACAATGCGGAATAGTTTAGCAACTCACGCCACCCTAACACCACAACGTAATGGTGTGTCCGAACGTCGAATCGCACTTTACTAGATATGGTGCGATCTATGATGTCTCTTCTGATTTACCGCTATCGTTTTGGGGTTATGCTCTAGAGACACCGCATTCACACTAAATAGAACACCGTCGAAATCCGTTGAGACGACACCTTATGAACTGTGGTTTAGCAAGAAACCAAAGTTGTCGTTTCTTAAAGTTTGGGGATGCGATGCTTATGTGAAAAAGCTTCAACCTGATAAGCTCGAACCCAAATCGAGAAATGTGTCTTCATAGGATACCCAAAGGAGACAGATTGGGTACACCTTCTATCACAGATCCGAAGGCAAGACATTCGTTGCTAAGAATGGATCCTTTCTAGAGAAGGAGTTTCTCTCGAAAGAAGTGAGTGGGAGGAAAGTGGAACTTGATGAGGTAATAGTACCTTCTCCCTTACTTGAAAGTAGTTAAATCGCAGAAACCGGTTTACGAGACATCTACACCAAGTAGTGAGGAAGTTGATGATGTTGATCATGAAACTTGAGATCAAGTTACCGCAGAACCTCGTAGATCAACCAGAGTAAGATCCGCACTGAGTGGTACGGTAATCCTGTTCGGAAGTCATGCTACTAGATCATGATGAACCTACGAACTATGAAGAAGCGATGGTGAGCCCAGATTCATAAAATGGCTTGAGGCCATGAAATCGAGATGGGATCCATGTATGAAAACAAAGTATGGACTTTGGTTGACTTGCCCGAGGGTAGGCAAGCAATAGAAAACAAATGGATCTTCAAGAAGAAGACCGACGACGACGGTAATGTTATCGTCTATAAAGCTCGACTTGTCGCAAAAGGTTTTCGACAAGTTCAAGGGATTGACTACGATGAGACCTTCTCACCCGTGGCGATGCTTAAGTCCGTCCGAATCATGTTAGCAATTGCGCATTTTATGATTATGAAATTTGGCAAATGGATGTAAAGACGCATTCTGAATGGATTTACGGAAGAAGAGTTGTATATGATGCAACCGAAGGTTTTATCGATCCAAAGGAGCTAACAAAGTGTGCAAGCTCCAATGATCCATCTATGGACTGGTGCAAGCATCTCGGAGTTGGAATAAACGCTTTGATAGTGTGATCAAAGCATTTGGGTTTGTCTGACTTTTGGAGAAGCTTCAGATTTACAAGAAAGTGAGTGGGAGCTCAGAGCATTTCGATATTATATGTGGATGACATATTGCTGATCGGAAATGATATAGAATTCTGGATAGCATAAAGGGATACTTGAATAAGAGTTTTTCTATGAAAGACCTCGGTGAAGCTGCTTACATATTGGGCATTAAGATCTATAGAGATAGATCAAGACGCTTGATTGGACTTTCACAAAGCACATACCTTGACAAAATTTTGAAGAAGTTCAAAATGGATCAAGCAAAGAAAGGGTTCTTGCACGTGTTACAAGGTGTGAAGTTGAGTAAGACTCAATGCCCGACCACCGCAGAAGATAGAGAGAAATGAAAGATGTTCCTATGCTTCAGCCATAGGCTCTATCATGTACGCAATGCTGTGTACCGACTGATGTGTGCCTTGCTATAAGCCTAGCAGGAGGTACCAAAGTAATCCAGAGTGGATCATCGGACAGCGTCAAGAACATCTGAAATACCGAAAAGGACTAAGGATATGTTTCGATATGGAGGTGACAAAGAGCTCATCGTGGCAGGTTACGTTGATGCAAGCTTTGACACCGATCCGGACGATTCTAAATCGCAGACCGGATCGTATTTACACTAAACGGAGGAGCTGTCGGTTGGTGCGCTTCTAAACAAAGCGTCGTGGCGGGATCTACATGTGAAGCGGAATACATAGCAGCTTCGGAAGCAGCTAATGAAGGAGTCGGATGAAGGAGTTCATATCCGATCTAGGTGTCATACCTAGTGCATCGGGTCCAATGAAAATCTTCGTGACAATCTTGGAGCAATTGCCTTAGCAAAGGAATCCAGATTTCACAAGAGGACCAAGCACATCAAGAGACGCTTCAATTCCATCCGGACTTAGTCCGGTGGGAGACATAGAGATTTGCAAGATACACACGGATCTGAATGTTGCGAGACCCGTTGACTAAGCCTCTTCCACGAGCAAAACATGATCAGCACCAAGACTCCATGGGTGTTAGAATCATTACTATGTAATCTAGATTATTGACTCTAGTGCAAGTGGGAGGCTGAAGGAAATATGCCCTAGAGGCAATAATAAAGTTATTATTTATTTCCTTATTTCATGATAAATGTTTATCATTCATGCTAGAATTGTATTAACAGGAAACATGATACATGTGTGAATGCATAGACAAAACAATATGTCACTAGTATGCCTCTACTAGACTAGCTTGTTAATCAAAGATGGTTATGTTTCGACCATGAACAAAGAGTTGTTATTTGATTAACGAGGTCACATCATTAGTAGAATGATCGATTGACATGACCCATTCCTTAGCTTAGCACACGATCGTTTAGTATGTTGCTCTGCTTTTATCCATGACATATACATGTTCCCGTAACTATGAGATTATGCAACTCCGTTTACGGAGGAACACTTTGGGTGCTACCAAGCGTCCTGGCGTAATCGGGTGATTATAAAGGAGTACTACAGTGTCTCCAAAGGCAAATGTTGGGTTGGCGTATTTGAGATTAGGTTTTGTCACTCCGATTGTCGGAGAGGTATCTCTGGCCCTCTCGGTAATGCACATCACTTGAAGCCTTGCAAGCACTACAACTAATGAGCTAGTTGTGAGATGATGTATTACGGAGCGAGTAAAGAGACTTGCGATAGCAGATTGAACTAGGTATTGGATACCGAAGCGATCGAATCTCGGGCGAAATAACATACCGATGACAAAGGAACAACGTATGTTGTTATCTTGATCGACCGATAAAGATCTTCGTAGAATATGTAGGAACCAATATGGGCATCGAGTCCGCTGTTGGTTATTGACCGTGAATAGTTCTAGGTCATGTCTACATTATTCTCGAACCGTAGGGTCCGCACGCTTAAGGTTTCGATGGCGCTTATTATGAGTTTATGTATTTTGATGTACGAAGGAGTTCGAGTCCGGATGTGATCACGGACATGACGAGGAGTCTCGGAATGGTCGAGACATAAAGATTGATATATTGGAAGCCTATGTTTGGAGTTCGGAATGGTTCCGGCGGCGGAATTCTGAGTCTTAGGGAGGTTACTGGAACCCCGGGAGGTAAATGGGCCTCGATGGGCCTTGGTGGAAAGGAGAAGGGCAGCCCAAGGTGGCTGCGCCTCCCCCTTCCCTAGTCCTACTAGGACTAGGAGAAGGGCCGCCCCCTCTCTCTCTTTCCTCCGGAATCCTAGTCCAACTAGGATTGGGGAATCCTACTCCCGAGGAGTAGGACTCCTTAGCGCCCCCTCTTGGCACGCCCCCTCCCCCTGGCTCCTTTATATACGAGGCGGGGGGCACCTTGAACACACAAGTTGATCGTGAGATCGTTCCTTAGCCGTGTCTGGTGCCCCTCCACCATATTCCACCTCGGTTATACCGTCGCGAAGCTTAGCGAAGCCCGCGCCGGTGAAACATCAAGATCATCACCACGCCGTCGGTCGACGAAACTCTCCTCGACACTCGGCTGGATCGAGTACGAGGGACGCCATCGAGCTGTCGTGTGTCAAGAACTCGGGCGCCGAGTAACGGCGCCGGATCGGTCGGATCGCGAGGAGAACGTCGACTACTTCCTCTACGCCAGATCGCTTCGCCGGGTCTACAAGGGTATGTAGACAACACTCTCCCTCTCGTTGCTATACATCACCATGATCTTGCGTGTGCGTAGGAAATTTTTGAAATTACTACGCCCCCAACAACACCAAGCACTCCGCACCTCCGAGTTCTTGACACACGTCTGACTCGATGACGCACCCCGATCTTCGATCCAGCAGAGGCGCTGGAGGAGTTTCACAAGATGACGGCGTGGTGACGATCTTGATGTTCTCTGTCGCAGGCTTCGCCTAAGCACCGCTACAATATGACCGAGGTGTAATATCGTGGAGGGGCACCGACACGCTAAGGAACGATCTCAATGATCAACTTGTGTGTCTAGGGTGCCCCCGCCTCAGATATAAAGGAGGGAGGGAGGAGGAGGCCGCCCAAGGGGCGGCAAGCTTAGGGGGGCAAACCTACTCCAAGTAGGTTTGCCCCCCCTTCCTATTCGGAGTAGGAGAAGGAAGGAAGAGGGGAGGAGAGAGGAAAGGGGGCCGAGCCCCTCCCACCCGGATTGGGCTTGGGGGCGCCCCTCCCTTGCTCCTTCTCCTCCTTCCACTAAGGCCCAATAAGGCCCATATACTTACGGGGTTCCTAACCTCCTAACTCCCAGATATTCCCAATCTCACCCTAACCTTTCCTGTCCAAATATATCCGTCCAATATATCAATCTTTATGTCTCGACCATTTCGAGACTCATCGTCATGTCCGTGATCACATCCGGACTTGGAACAACCTTCGTACATCAAAATACATAAACTCATAATGAAACCATCATCGAAACCTTAAGCGTCAGGGACCCTACGGTTCGAGAACAATGTAGACATGACCGAGACACGTCTCTGGTCAATAACCAATAGCGGGACCTGGATGCCCATATTGGTTCCTACATATTCTACGAAGATCTTTATCGGTCAAACCGCACAACAACATACGTTGTTCCCTTTGTCATCGGTATGTTACTTGCCCGAGATTCGATCGTCGGTATCCAATACCTAGTTCAATCTCCTTACCGGCAAGTCTCTTTACTCGTTCCGTAATACATGATCTCGCAACTAACTCATTAGTTGAAATGCTTGCAAGGCTTAAGTGATTGCATTACCGAGAGGGCCCAGAGATACCTCTCCGACATTCGGAGTGACAAATCCTAATCTCGAAATACGCCAACTCAACAAGTACCTTCGGAGACACCTGTAGAGCACCTTTATAATCATCCAGTTACGTTATGACGTTTGGTAGCACACAAAGTGTTCCATAGTCATAGGAACATGTATAAGTCATGAAGGAAGCAATAGCAACATACTAAACGATCGGGTGCTAAGCTAACGGAATGGGTCATGTCAATCAGATCATTCAACTAATGATGTGACCTTGTTAATCAAATAACAACGCCTTGTTCATGGTTAGGAAACATAACCATCTTTGATTAACAAGCTAGTCAAGTAGAGGCATACTAGTGACACTCTGTTTGTCTATATATTCACACATGTATTATGTTTCCGGTTAATACAATTCTAGCATGAATAATAAACATTTATCATGATATGAGGAAATAAATAATAACTTTATTATTGCCTCTAGGGCATATTTCCTTCACTTTTGACCATGACATGCTTAGGGGGACGATGGGGGCGGTCTTGAGAGACGACAGAGGCTGGTTTATTGCTGGAGGGAATGGGAAGATCGATTACTGCGCAGATGAGCTGATGGCGGAAGCCCTTGCTCTCAAGTTTGGTTTAACATTGGCGCAAAGGGCGGGGTGTAATCGCCTTATTATTAACTCAAATAACCTGGAGGTAGTTTATACTATGCTGGATGAAGGACAATCAGCGGGTGCGGTAGCAGCAATCTTCCATGATTGTTTTCATTACGCTTATGATTTTAGTAAACTAGATTCGAACATTGTAATAGAGAAGCAGATAAAGTAGCTCATGAGCTTGCTAAATTTGCTAGATTTTCTTTGACTTCTGCCTAGTTTCAGGAACCGGTAGATGAGATTGTAATGATCCCCATGAACGATGTACTTCATATGTCTAATGAATAAAGTCTCGATTTTTTTAAAAAAACATAAAAGTACCACTTTTCGCTTTAGGATTCTAAAAAACTACCAAAAACCTGTTTGTGACTGATAACTACCAAAATCGTTGTTGTTTGTTTCAAAAAACCCAAATCGCCATGTGATTTAGAATTGACCCGGTTTATGGCACGTCCGACCCACCCCTAAACTAACCATTTGTTTGACCATTAATTGACATGTGGGGCCCACATGTCAGCCAAGGAGCTATTCCAATAATCCCACCTGTTTTTTAAAGAGCCACCAACGCCACGCGAATAGAAGAGAAGAACAGATCGAGGGGGAAGAAGAGCTCCTCCGTCGCCCCCCGTCGTCGATCACCGGGGCTAACACCGGTCGCTACTCCGTCGCCCGCCGCCGTCGATTACCGGGGATTAACACCAGTCGCTCCTCTGCCCAACCTCCTTCTCTCCCTACGTCTCCATGCCCGCGCCCCAGTCTGTTTTGCACGACGACACCTTCTCCTTGAAATTCCCCTCTTAACAAAAATTCCACAGCACGCTGATGCCCGGGTGCTCCTCGTCCGCCGCCCAACCAGCCCCTCCCACGCCGCCGGCCATAGGCAGGCCACACATATACCTTTTCCCGCGCAACGCTGCCGGCTGCGGGCGCCCTTGTCCACGTCCCCACGCTTAGGAGGAGCGCCGCTCCCGCCTCGTCCACACACTTGGGAGAGCCCCCTACTGTTTGCAGGACACGCCGGCTGCTCGTAGGAGCATGCCGCCCTGGAACACAGCGCTCCGAGATCCTGGGCGTGGCATCCCGAGCTCTTAGGCATATGGCAGCCCGGCCACAGAGGGAGGGCCGACGACTGCTCCAACAGCTTAGAGCTGCGGCTCGCCCGGAGCACGGTTGGGCATGGGGAGCGCCCAGAGAGAGCCCGTCGTCGGCCCTGCAACACGGCCATGCACGGGGCAGTGGCCGGAGGGAGCACTTGGGAGATCCTTCGCCCTTGCAGCGAGGTCACTGTGCGCGGATACGCAAGCTGCAGGACGACCTCCGCGGGGACCCGATTACTTTTTAAAAATGATTCCAGGGACCTATTTACTTTTTAAATAGTTGTAAGGGTTATTCTATAAATAAATCTATGGAAGAGACACTGACATGTGGGTCTCACATGTCAGTTAACGATCAAACAAACGGTCAAACAATCAGTTCTCTTACATACAGACCCTGACTGTCATAATCGCGATCAGTTGTTAAATCCTCAGCGATTTGGGTTTTTTGAAACAGTCGATGCCGATTCTGGTAGTTATCAGTCTTAAACAATTTTTGGAACCCCAACACAAACTGTGGTAGTTTTATGCTATTTGCTTAGTTGTGGATAAATATAACTTAAAGCTCTAGGCGAAACTTTAACTTAATGGTCTGTGTTGAAACACTAGTTAGTATATTAAATAAGCACCACAAGACAAATATCTAAATGGCTATTTGATATCTCGTGGTGGAGGATCCTTAAAATATTTATGCTTGGCCCAATAAATAAATATAAATAAGTCTCGAAGGCCCATGAATAAATGATAAGCGGAGGTGCAATCTTCAGTCCCATCCCAAGAGTGAAGTTGGTGTTAATCAGACCAACTTAAATAGTAGAGTCTTCCGCTCCACTAAGTTTTTAGACAAGGGGAATATATAAATATCGCGAAGATATCCGCCCCACTAAATGATGGGTATGAGGAGAGAAAGAGAACACCATAGAGCTCACCTCGCCGGGTTGGGTTCGGGCATGGGCATGGCCGGGTCGTGGGTGAAAGGAGGAGCACGGTCTTTCAACGACGCGTTCGGGACACTTTGCAGCTTGATATTTCCGCAAGAGCTATACATCAGGTTTGTGTATGTTTTTTCCCTATTCGCGATCTGTTTTTTTTACGTTGCATAACATTTTAAAATAATTGACATACATTTTTTAAATGTGACGAACAATTCTTTTGAATGTTATCAACATTTTTTTGAAACCACGTTAACAATTTTTCAGCATCAATATTTTTCAAATGCGCGGTGAGCATTTTCTAAATTTGTTAGTAAATTGAGTTTCTAAAACATAGAGTTTGTAGTTAGAATATTTTCAAAGAAAAATAAACAAAGAAAGGTGAAAAAACAATGAAAAGGAAGGAATGAAGAAGCAGAGAAGGGGATAAAGGCCCTCCCTTGTTTCATCCTGACCGTCCATTATCATCTGTATCTGTATGTATGTTGCATCTGGCCCTCACAGCGCGCCGCCTCCTCAAGCCCAAGCCAAGCATCAGGGATAGGGTTCTGCCCGCCGCCGCCGCCGCCGCCCACCTCTCCTCCTTCCGACGAGCATCCACGGCCGCCGGCGCCGGCCCTCCGATGGAGGCGCCGCCGGACTGGCCGTCCGCCCGGGTCCGGGAGGTCTTCATCGACTTCTTCAAGTCCAAGGCGCACACGCCATGGCCGTCGAGCCCCGTGGTGCCCGTTGACGACCCCACGCTCCTCTTCGCCAACGCCGGGATGAACCAGTACAAGCCGGTCTTCCTCGGCACCGCCGCCCCGGACTCGCCGCTCGGCCGCCTGCGCCGCGCCTGCAACACCCAGAAGTGCATCCGCGCCGGCGGCAAGCACAACGACCTCGACGACGTCGGCAAGGACACCTACCACCACACCTTCTTCGAGATGCTCGGCAACTGGTCCTTCGGGGACTACTTCAAGGACGGGGCCATCGCCTACGCATGGCAACTCCTCACCCAGGTATGTTACCTATCAATCAATCAATCAGAAATAAGAATGATGAAAGAGTGCCCACTGATAGGAATTGCTATTTCATATGTATGTATGTATGTATGTGCAGGTCTACAAATTGCCCACTGATAGGATTTATGCAACATACTTTGGTGGTGATGACAAGGCTGGTCTCGCCCCCGATACCGAGTCGAAAGACATATGGTTGAAGTACCTGCCGAATGAAAGAGTTCTGCCTTTCGGTTGCAAGGTACTATTCTGGTTGTGCTCTGCTTGTTTTGTTGGTCGAGCTCCTGGCTATTTCTGATGTTATGTTGTATTAGTTTCACTTTCTTCGGTTGTGTTGGGCCTATACTATTGTCTGAATGTCCCTATTAAAGAAGAGTATTACAACAATGCATTCTTTGAGCAGGATAACTTTTGGGAGATGGGCGACACAGGTCCTTGTGGCCCATGCACAGAGATTCATTTTGACCGTATTGGCAACCGTGACGCAGCTTCATTAGTCAATAATGATGACCCTACATGTATTGAGATATGGAATCTTGTGTTTATTCAGGTTAACATTCTATCCTTTTGAAACTAATTTCTTTGTAGATTGTTGAGTTTTAATCTCAATACACCGCCAGTTACTCTGTTTTATTTGTGCATCCCTATTTGCTTTTTATCTGTTCTACTATGCACTGACATTTGGCTATTTTAATACCCAGTTCAACAGGGAATCAGACGGCACTTTGAGATCCTTGCCAGCAAAACACGTTGACACTGGAATGGGCTTCGAGCGTTTAACTTCTATCCTTCAGAATAAAATGAGCAATTACGATACAGATGTATTCATGCCATTATTTGATGCCATCCACAAGGTATTTTATCCAGATGCACACTTGCAGCTTCTTTTGTGCTTGTGAGTTGTGACTGCATTATGAAGCTGAAGTAATAAAATTGTTGCCTAAAGTTAATGATATTCATTATTAATTGGATATGCATTATGAATGCAGCTGGCAGGCGCTGGAATTCAACCATACTCTGGTAAAGTAGGATCCGATGATGTTGGCAAAGTTGATATGGCATATAGGGTTGTTGCAGATCACATAAGAACCCTTTCTTTTGCTATTGCTGATGGTTCTCAACCTGGTGAGCTCATACTGTTTTCGTTGGGGACACATTATTTAAAATGATTGCCATCCATATAAGTATTATTTAGTTGTGTAAGCAGATGGATAATAATAATCAGTATTGATAATAATAGTACATCTAAATGCCTTGTTAAGTTGCTTGCTGCATTACATCCTACACAATAGGATGTTTAAGTAGCTCTATCTCATATATGTCCACAAGTGAGAATAATAAGCTTGTGCGCTTGTGTTATTTTGGTTCCTCAAATATAAGTTCATTTGAAATTTATCATGCTCCCAAATTTTCTCTTACATATGTAAAATAATTTTTATTCAAGATATGGATGTGGCACTGGAATAAAATGAAGTTTATGGGCATAATAAAGCCACCAATTGTTTGTCATTTCCAAGACCTGAGTTGCATTTCCTGTTTTAGGAAGAAATGCATTAATGCCCTTCATGTAAATATGAAGTCATAGATGCTAAATTTGTGTGGGTTTAGTTCATTGCGAACCATTTTTTTTTTTAGATTTCAGATGGGTCCCTACTGAGGAATGTTGTTTAGCAGTATTTTATAATGTTTCAGGGCTTTGTGTTATACAATGATGTTTCTTTGTTCTAATAGGAGTTTTGCTGTAGGAAATGAGGGAAGAGAGTATGTTCTAAGGCGTATACTTAGACGTGCTGTTCACTTTGGTCATCAAAAATTGATGGCAAAGCAAGGATTTTTTAGCTCGTAAGAACTGTAACCTGCGTCTGTTGTATTCTGTACTTTTTCGTTAATGGTATACTTTGCATAGCCTTTTGTTTACTCGGGATGCTAAACATGCAATGTACGGTTTATGAGGATGACTGTAGAGATGTCATATGACAACAAGAAAAGAAACTATGTCACACAGGATTCTAGCTAATTTAAACTATGTTCTTGAAGCTGGTATTTGATATGCCATTATTTTGTATCTTTCTTGTACAGCCTTGTAGATGTTTTTGTCCAAGTGATGGGTGATGTGTTTCCTGAGCTGAAGGACAATGAAAAGAAGATTAAAGATATAATTAAAGAAGAAGAGGCAAGCTTTGAGAACACTCTAGCGAAGGTAATATTGGTTGCCAGGAGTATTTGCATATCAGTGACATCAATTTGGCCCAAGTGATGTTTGTTGAAGTAATTTCATTGCAATCAAATCCGAGTATTTGCACACTCTTAAGCAGTGTTTTATCCTTGTAAACATGTGTTAGTCTCAAAGTAATTTAGCTAGTTTGTTGTCAGATAACCTAAATTTCTGTTGTTGCCGGAGGCTCTTGGCCAGTTTATACCTTGTATATTCTGTACCGCTGTTTTGCACGTGAGATACTGCTAAAGGCTTTATATATATAATATATTGACGTGTTGTGCTGAGTAACCAGGTGGTGTCTTGTTTTGAGGCAACACATTAAGGAACACATCCAGGGTGATAGTTTCAATCTTGGTTTACATCAGCTTAGTTCAATCACAATAATTAGCATACATGATAAATTGTTCTCATCTTTTCTATAAAATGACCATTAGTAATCCAATTTATTTGGTTTCCACATGGGCATGATTCTGTTTATCATGCTTATATTTGAAGGTTGGTTCCTACTAGGTGCCTTTGCTATTGTGTTTCATTATAGCAACAGAGACTAAGAAAGCTTACAGTTGAAGTTTAGTTGACTGTTCTTTTCTTAGAACCATCATAATATGTATTGTCCGTTCTTGTGGCTGTTCAAGTGGTTAACTGATTGTGCTGTTGGTGTAATTTTCAGGGATATGAGAGATTTAAGAAAGCTGCAGATGCTGTCAAGGAGAATGGTGGGGCAGTACTTAGTGGCCAGGCAAGTGCTTTGGTTTTGAATTACCACCGTATTACTTGATTTATTTTGTTTTCACCAGAAGATGTTTGCACCTAAGCAGACTTTTGTTTGTTTGTTGTCTGAGCATGTGTTGTGTTATGTCATGTTGATGTCCATTGGCAAGTGAAAATAGTTAGGAGATGATATAAATAATGAAGTTAGAGACAAGGTATCCTGATTAATAAGATGCATACATTTCATATTAAAATTGGTTGCATTATCATCCATTTTCATTAAGTGAAGATTAATCTGAATTTCTCTAGCCTTTTCTCCCTCTCCAGTAGGCCTCAGAGCTTGTTTTGAAGGCTTCTCACCTTGGACGCTTAGGTGTCAGGGCAGTGGGTGCTCACCTTAGGTCGCCTTACCGCCTTAAGAACAATGCCCAAGAATCTCACTATCCTGTCATGAAAATGGTTTGCTGTCAGGGGTGAAAATGCTTCGGATAGTTCACAGGCAACACAAACTGACCGAACCCCTTAAAATGACATTAGGAACCAGAACTTGGATGTCTGTCGGTTATGTCGGTAGTTATTCTCGGATGTTGTTTCAAGTATTGTGTAGGCACTATCCGGTTAACTCGATCATATTCTCTATCATGTCATTCTAATTTCTATTCATTCCTTCGTATTCGAGGAACACGCCAAAAACTAAGGAATTTGACTGTTTGGTAAACTTGATCAGTAATGTGGAATAATTCTTTTCCTCGTCCTTATTTAAGAATGGAGTTCACTGCATAGAAACATGTCTCTTAGATCATACTTTGGTTACGCTTATCAATGTTCTGTTACATCCTGCTGAACTTTTCAAGTTTATATTGCTATCTTTCATGTATTGCAAGTTAGCAACAGTTATTTGTACTTTCAGGATGCATTTGTTCTGTGGGACACCTATGGCTATCCAATTGATTTGACTGAGGTTTGTTCTTCATGTTTTCATCAGTAAATCTTATCAAATTAATTTGACAGTGCAATATTTTCATGTTTATGCTGTTGTTAAAGCTTTTATTGTCTGTTTTTCTTGGTATCGTCGTTGTTTCTTATCTCATAGGTCATGGCAGTTGACTTTGGGCTATCTGTTGACATGGATGGTTTTAATGTTTCTATGGAAGAAGCAAGGCAAAAGGCTAGGAATGCTCGCTACAAGGTTGTATTTATTTCTTCTTAAATATAACCTAATTCTTCACTTGTGGTCTTTTATGACATCCAAGTAATATTCCTGCTCTTTGTTGTTTAATAATGTTGTAATTAACTAAGCTGAGCATCTCTTATATGCCACTGATACTCAATTGATTGGGCAACTTTTGTCTGTTATGGTTTATATATCATACTTATTTGTGATTTTGTTATATATGTTTTTCTTGCAGGCTGGCGGCAAATCTATTGTCCTGGATGCTAATGCTACATCGCAGCTGCGCAATCAGGGGCTTGCCAGCACAAATGATAGCCCGAAATTCCAACACGAGGTTAGATTATTTATTTATGGTTTGGCTATTAAGCACAGTTCCTTCCAATATTCAGTGCCTGTTTGGGATTTTGTAGAATTTCATTCTACTTTGGCCCAAAAATTTGCAAAGCGATCCCCCTCTTCGAATCACCTTGAAGTTCTGAATTTACCTGGCTACTAGCTTTGATTGTTCTTGCACTGTTCATATTTTGCCTTGTGGTTAAACACTTGTATATTGATTATGGCTGATGTACCTAAATTTTTTTTGCAGGTACATAGCAGTGTGGTGAAAGCTATCTATACTGGCTCAGAGTTCATAGCCACTGCATCTGGTGATGAAGATTTTGGTCTTGTTTTGGAAAGCACAAGCTTCTATGCAGAACAGGGTGGTCAGGTACAACTTCACTTTCGACAGTGTCATGTTGGTGTAGTTGAATGAAAATGTTAAATGCAATCACCTCTTGAGTTGCAAACTTGCAATCATGCAATGAATTGTCAGCTCACCTACTGAATAAGCATGACATTCAATTTTTTAAATGTAATTGTCATGTGGGGCCATTACTACAGGAAGACACCTGATCTGACATCAGCTTGATTGTTACCATAGTTTGTGAGTTAGATATATTTTCTGTAGTAACTATTGAGCTGATGTCTAATGGGGTGTCCTTCTGTAGCAATGGCCCCACATGACAATAATTTTGTTAATTTTAACATAATTATTTTGGTTGGTTCATTAGTAAAGTGACATAATTTCTGTTTGAAAGTTGTTCTTTGATTGTAACCAGAACCAAAAAAAAATGATTAGTGCACCCTGGAGTGACACCTCCCGTTGGTTGAAACTTGATTGGTATTCTTTGTTGTTTCTTTTATGTCATCCTAGTAATCTACAGCACTCAGAAATAAATGGTCGAAGTAATGTTTTTGTCATTACACCATTTCAAACACCACATTACGGTTGTATCCAGTCTCACTCTGAGGAAAATAGTGTCGAGGGCTTCAAAGTTGCCCATACAATACATTGGCTTTAAATTTTCAATCAAAATCTGACAAGCTAATACCTGTACATTGCATAACAAACATTGCAATTTGCGTTCAACAACCATGGATGTTTTCTCGTTTATTTGAAGTCACCGTACTGCTATGGTCGTTTCTTCTATTTCAAATGCGTGCATGTAACCTCTATCTTGTGTGGGGTTTGGGTTTGGGTTTGTATATATGAATTTTTCCTCTTTTTAATGAACGATACGGAGCTCTCATGCATGTTTGAGAGTTGGGTCGTGCATTGTATGAATCTCTTTTGACATGCCATATGATATTTCTGGATTAGATCTATGACACTGGGAGTATAGAGGGGCCATCTGGATCTTTTACTGTGAACAATGTCCAAGTGTTTGCTGGCTATGTCCTGCACATCGGTTCATTTCTGGAAGGGCCTGACTCCAAGGCATTGTCTGTTGGCGATGAAGTGAAATGCAAAGTAACATTCTTTACTGATTAATTTCTTTATACCGATCAGTTAACCTGTTAAATTTGCTAAATTACATTGAGATACTTCTATTACTCTTGGTAGGTTGATTACACAAGGCGTACTCTGATTGCTCCAAACCACACATGTACTCATATGCTGAACTTTGCTCTAAGAGTAAGTTTTCAAGCCTCTCAGATTTTACAGTGCATGCCTTTTTTTGTATTCATGATGGTTTCACTATTGCAAGTGTAGGAAGTACTTGGTGACCATATTGACCAGAAAGGATCCATTGTTCTTCCAGAGAAGCTGAGATTTGATTTCTCTCATGGTATGCTGTGATTCTTTTTGTATTGCATCCACTTTTTGCTTTTCCTCGGCTTGTCAACTCAACTGTTAGTACATAACAGGGAAACCTGTTCAGCCTGAAGATTTGAGAAAAATTGAGGATATAGTGAAGAAGCAAATAGAGGATGAGCTGGAGGTATCTGCACAAGAAATAAAATTAGCTGACGCAAAGCGCATAAATGGTCTGCGAGCTGTGTTTGGTGAGGTGCGTTCTCTTACCCAGCTTGACATACCATGTTGTCATATCTCGTTTGCCTGCCCTGTTGTTTTGTGTAATTCGTTTTACATATGAACTTTCTAGATCTACCCTGATCCCGTAAGAGTTGTATCGATTGGCCGCAAAGTGGAAGATGTACTTGCAAACCCTGAAAGCAAGGAGTGGTTATCCATATCAACTGAGCTGTGTGGGGGTATATTTACTACTTTGTTCTAGTATGTAATTCTACATTTGTGTGTTTATGTCATCTAAAGTTTATGTATATCAGGCACACACATTTCGAACACTAGAGATGCTGCAGCATTTGCGCTCATATCTGAAGAGGGTATCGCAAAAGGTGTTCGGAGGATAACAGCCGTTACTGCTGAGTGTGCCTCACAGGCTATGAAGTTGGCATCATCTATCGAGGCTGATATCAATGAAGCATCTAAACTGGATGAAGCGACATTGGAAAAGGTACTAAGCTTTCCCCATTTGTGCTTGTGTTTATATGGTTGTGATGCTCTGATAAATTGGATATTATTAGAAGTTATTGTGATTTTTGTTTTGTTTTCTTAGAAATATGATGTCCTTAACCTTTATATGAATAGACGATGTCAGTTGTACTTTATACTCATTTCCTGTTGATCTGCTTTATATTAGATTGTATCTAAGAATGACATTTCTTCATCAGAAAATTGGGTCCATCAAGAATACACTGGATGCAGCTGCTATCCCAGCTGCAAGAAAAGCTGATCTAAAAGGCAATGTCTCAAAGTTGGAGGTCTGTAAATGCTTCAGTTCATTTGTGACATCTTGTCAAAGAGAGAATATTTATGATATTTGGTATTCTGTTGGTAGTTAAAATGAAAGCTGATTATAGCTGTTGCATATATCAGGATCAACTTAGGGAGGCGAAGAAGAAAATGGGCAAAGAAAACATCCAAAAGGCTGTCAAGACTGCCATAGATGCCGCAGAAGCTGCTGTTTCTGAAGGAAAACCCTTCTGTGTTATTCATGCGGATGTGGGTCTTGATACCACTGCTGTCCGGGAAGCAGTTGTGAAAGCCATGGACCGTTTCAAGGTCGGTACTCGAATCCGTTTCTGTCTTGTAGTATTCCCATCATCTAAAAAAAAACTATAGATTCAGCATAAATTCCAACTTACTCCAACAATGAATGATTAAAACATTAAATTTGCATTCCTTTTGTCAATCAAATCTTTGGATGTGCTGGTGCCACCAGGGTCTGCCGATAATGGTATTCAGCACAGACGAGGCATCAAACAAGGCTGTTATCTATGCGGGTGTACCTCCGGACGCACCCAATGGCTTCAAGGTGTTGGATTGGCTTACGCCTTCAATCGCACCACTCAAGGGGAAAGGAGGCGGTGGCAAGAATGGTCTTGCCCAGGGCCAGGTGAGGCATCATTGTTTAATCTTAACTTTGGTCAAAGTCTGGTAATTATATTGTTAGCCAGATAATTATCTGTGAATAATCGTGCAGGGAAGTGATGCTTCTCGGGTCAAGGAGGCCATGGAGCTTGCTACCCAGATAGCATCAATGAAGCTGAGCTGATTTGTTGGGACTGGTCTGGAGTAGTATATGTTAAGTGTCTGCTTCCGTGAGAAGCGGGGTGGAAGCGTCATTCCCCATCCCTGCCAGCGACGGCAGCAAACCTGGTGGTTGAGCGCCAGGAAATCGGCTCCGAAGCATCTCAGGACTCTGCTGGAGTTATGGACATATCGTCGCACTTGGCGGCCTTCGCGCCTTGGTGTGTTTGTTGTCGTTGTTTAGGGTGATTCTGAGGCTGCTGTGTATATGTAACACGACCCGATGACATGTATCCTGGTGGCCTCTGTATATGCTTGCTTTCCCATTCTTAATAAAGATTGGCTATGATGAGATGGGAGGCATTCACTGGAAATTCACTGCCGATGCGGAGTCCCCTTATTGAACGCAGTTTGTGGGATAGAGGCAAATTTCATTAACCATGGAATCAAATTCTACAGTCGATATAAGAAGCTTGGTTTGACACGTTGAAATGAAACCATTTGGAAACAATTTCCCTCTAGATTGAAGGTTGCAAGTAATGTAAGCAAATTTGAATAGCATTGGAAATAAAATTTGGAATAGCTAACTGCCAAATGTCAGATATCTCCAGCAAACGCCCAAGTTATTAGTTTCCTTATGCAAATTTTATTTAGTTTCCTTAAAAACCTGCCAATCAAATTCGTTGGTGGTTAATTGCCATTGCATGTTTAGCGCCAACCGTGTTTAGCACGCACAAGATTATAATTATTACCATGCAATTGTAATGGTCCTGTTATTATTACTACTATCCATAATTATTATCGTTGCCCTGTAATTATGACTATCCGTAATTATAATTTGGCGACAAAACCTCGCCCGTGAAGTTCCTACTAGGAGCAAGAGACAGAGGACTGCAAAGTTCTTTGGTGATGAGTTTCTTGTCTATCTCATAGATGACACTCCTAATTCTATTTGAGAGGCCTATGCATCTGAAGATGCTGACTACTGAAAGGAAGCGGTCTGTAGTGAGATGGATTTCATCTTGGCAAATGAAACTTGGAAAATAATTGATCGTCTTTATGGGTGCAAACCTATAGGGTGCAAATGGATATTATTCAAGAAGAAGCTTAGGCCTGATGGTACTATTGAGAAGTACAAGGCACGGCTCATGGCCAAGGGTTATACCCAAAAAAGGTGAAGACTTCTTTGATACTTACTCACCTATGGCTCGACTGACCACTATTTGTGTACTACTTTCACTAGCTGCCTCACATGATCTTCTCGTTCATCAAATGGATATTAAGACTGCTTTCCTAAATGGAGAGTTGGACAAGGAAATTTATATGGAACAACCGGATGGGTTTGTAGTAGATGGTCAGGAAGAAAAGGTGTGCAAGTTGCTGAAGTTTTTGTACAGACTTAAGCAAGCACCTAAGCAGTGGCATGAGAAATTTGAAAGAACTTTAACAACTGCAGACTTTGTTGTAAACGAAGCTGACAAATGTGTGTACTATCACCATGGCGGGGGTGAAGGGGATATTCTTTGCTTGTATGTTGATGACATATTGATTTTTCGAACAAATCTGAATGTTATTAAGGAGGTCAAGGAATTCCTATCTTGTTGTTTTGGGCTGAAGGTTTTAAGAGCAGTAGATGTTATTCTGAACATCAAGCTATTGAGAGACGATGATGATGGTGGGATTACATTGCTTCAATCTCACTATGTGAAAAAGAACTTGAGTCGATTTGGCTATAGTGACTACATGCCCTCTCCAGCACCATACGATGCTAGTGTGCTGCTTCGAAAGAATCGAAGAATTGCTAGAGATCAATTAAAACATTCTCAGATTATTGGCTCATTTATGTATTTAGCCAGTGCTACCAGACCTGACATCTCTTTTGTTATTGGCAAACTAAGCTGATTTGTTTCAAAACCAGGAGATGATCATTGAAAAGCTCTAGAGAGAGTTATGCATTATTTGAAAGGCATTATGAGTTATGGAATTCACTATGCTGGGCATCCAAAGGTGCTTGAAGGGTATAGTGACTCAAATTGGATCTCAGATGCTGATGAGATAAATGCCACGAGCGGATATGTGTCCACAAAACGGAACAGAATCGGTTAAAACTGCGAGTGTTGATGACCGACACGTAAGCGCACCCCGGGGTTTGTTAATCGTGGAAATTAGTCCGGGACCCCAAACAGTGAGTAATAGCCCACGAAATGGGTTAGAATCGGCCAAAACTGTGAGTGTTGACGACGGACACGTAAACGCACCCCGGTGATCGTCAATCATGGAAATCGCTTTGGGACCTCAAAACGGTGAGTAATAGTGCACGAAACGGACCAGAATCAGCCAATATTGTTAGTGTTGATGACTGACATGTAAACGCACCCGAGGTTCGTCAATCGTGAAAATCACTTCTGGACCCCAAAACTAAGTAATAGTCCAATAAACGGGTCAGAATCGGCCCAAACTGCGAGTCTTGATGAAAACCATGGGCTTTGAAAACATGAAATCGCTTTGGGACCCCAAAACGGTGAGTACTAGTCCATGAAAAAGCCAAGAATTGGACAAACCTAGGATTATTGATGATCAATACATAAACGCAACCCATGGTTCATCAATCATGAAAATCGCTCAGGGACCCCAAATCAATGAGTAATAGTTCAGGAAACGGGCCAAAACTGCGATTGTTGATGCACGACACGTAAGCACACCTTGGGGTTCAACAACCATGGAAATCGCTTTGGGACCCCAAAACGGTGAGTAATAGTCTACGAAACGGGTCAGAATTGACAAAACCGCGAGTGTTGATGACCGACACGAAACGCACCCCGGGGTTCGTTAATCGTGGAAATCACTCCGGGACCCCAAAACAGAGAGTAATAGTCCACGAAACGTCCCAGAATCGGCCAAATTTTTGAGTGTTGATAACCGACACGTAAACGCACCCCGGGGTTTGTTAATCGTGGATATCACTCCGGGACCCCAAAACAGTGAGCAATAGTCCACGGAATGGGCCAAAATCGGCCAAAACTATGAGTGTTGATAACCGACATGTAAGCGCAACTTGGGGTTCAAAAACTATAGAAATCGCTTTGGGACCCCAAAACGGTAAGTAATAGTCCACGAAATGGGTCAGAATTGGCCAAAACTGTAAGTGTTGACGACGGACACGTAAGCGCACACCGGGGATCATCAATCGTGTAACACTCTAGCACCCCAAAATGATGAGTAATAGTGCTCAAAACAGACCAGAATCGGCCAAAATTGTGAGTGTTGATGAACGACACGTAAACGCAACCCGAGGTTCGTTAATCGTGGAAATCACTTTGGGACCCCAAAACCGTGAGTAATAGTCCACGAAACGGGCTAGAATTGGCTAAAACTACGAGTGTTGATGAACGACACGTAAGCGCACATTGGGGTTCAACAACTATGGAAATCGCTTTGGGACCCCAAAACGGTGAGTAATACTCTACGAAACGGGTCAGAATTGGCCAAAACTGTGAGTGTTGACGACGGACATATAAACGCACCCCGGGGATTGTGAATCGTGGAAATCGTTCTAGGACCCCAAAACAGCGAGTAATAGTGCACGAAACGGACCAGAATCGGCCAAAATTGTGAGTGTTGATGACCGACAGGTAAACGCACCCGGGGTTCGTGAATCGTGGTAAGCACTTCAGGACCCCAAAATAATGAGTAATAGTCCAAAAAACGGGCCAGAATCGGCCCAAACTGCGCGTCTTGACGACCAACACGCAAGCACACCTTGGAGTTCGACAACCATGGAAATCACTTTGGGACCCCAAAATGGTGATTAATGGTCCATTAAAGAGTCCAGAATCGGACAAACCTAGGAATACTGATGAACGATACATAAACGCACCCCGGGGTTCGTCAATCATGGAAATCGCTCAGGGACCCAAAATCAGTGAGTAATAGTCCATGAAACTGGCCAAAATCGGCCAAAACTACGATTGTTGATGACCGACACATAAGCGCACCTTGGGGTTCAACAACCATGGAAATCGCTCTAGGACCCCAAAACGGTGAGTAATAGTCCACAAAACGGGTCAGAATCGAGAAAAACCACGCGTGTTAATGACCGACACGTAAAGCACCCCAGGGTTCGTTAATCATGGAAATCACTCCGGGACCCCAAAATAGTGAATAATAGTCCACGAAACAGGCCAGAATCGGCCAAAATTGTTAGTGTTGATGACCGACATTTAACGCACCCAGGGGTTCGTTAACCGTGGAAATCACTCCATGACCCCAAAATAGTGAGTAATAGTCCATGAAACGAGGCAGAATCGACCAAAACTGTGAGTGTTGATGACCGACACGTAAGCGCTCCTTGGGGTTTAACAACTATGGAAATCGCTTGGGGACCCCAAAACGGTGAGTGTCCACGAAACGGGATAGAATCGGCCAAAACTGTGTTTGATGACTGACACGTAAGGCAACTTGGGGTTCAGCAACTATGGAAATCACTTTGGGACCCCAAAACGGTAAGTAATAGTCCACGAAACGGGTCAGAATTGGCCAAAACAATGAGTGTTGACCACGGACACGTAACGCACCCCGGGGATCGTCAATCGTGGAAATCGCTCTGGCACCTCAAAACAATGAGTAATAGTGCTCGCAACGGACCAGAATCGGCCAAAATTTTGAGTGTTGATGACCGATACGTAAACACACCCCGGGGTTCGTTAATTGTGGAAATCACTCCGAGACCCCCAAAATGTGAGTAGTTGTCCATGAAACGGACCAGAATTGGCCAAAACTGTGAGTGTTGATGATCGACACGTAAGCGCACCTTGGGGTTGAACAACTATGGAAATCGCATCGGGACCCCAAAACGGTGAGTAATAGTTCACGAAACGGGTCAGAATTGGCCAAAACTATGAGTGTTGACGACGGACACGTAAACGCACCCCGGGAATCCTCAATCGTGGAAATCGCTCTAGGACCCAAAAACGGTGAGTAATAGTGCATGAAACGGACCAGAATCGGCCAAAATTGTTAGTGTCGATTGATAAGCCACAAGTATAGGGGATCGCAACATTTTCGAGGGTAGAGTATTCAACCCAAATTTATTGATTCGACACAAGGGGAGCCAAAGAATATTGTCCAGTATTAGCAGTTGAGTTGTCAATTCAACCACACCTGAAAGACTTTATATCTGCATCAAAATATTTGGTATCAAAGTAGTATGGAAGCAACGGTAACGGTGGCAAAGTAACAGTAGCAGTTTTGTAGTAATCGTAACAATGGCAACGGAAAAGTAACTAAGCAAAGATCAATATATGAAAAGCTCGTAGGCAATGGATCAGTGATGGATAATTATGTCGGATGCGATTCCTCATGCAACAGCTATAACATAGGGTGACACAAAACTAGCTCCAGTTCATCAATGTAATGTAGGCATGTATTCGGAATATAGTCATACACGCTTATGGAAAAGAACTTGTATGACATCTTTTGTCCTACCCTCCTGTGGCAGCGGGGTCCTATTGGAAACTAAGGGATATTAAGGCCTCCTTTTAATAGAGTATCGGACCAAAGAATTAACACTTAGTGAATACATGAACTCCTCAAACTACGGTCATCACCGTGAGTGGTCCCGATTATTGTCACTTCGGGGTTGCCGGATCATAACACATAGTAGGTGACTATTGACTTGCAAGATAGGATCAAGAACTCACATATATTCATGAAAACATAATAGGTTCATATCTGAAATCATGGCACTCGAGCCCTAGTGACAAGCATTAAGCATGGCAAAGTCATAGCAACGTCAATCTTAGAACATAATGGATACTAGGGATCAAACCCTAACAAAACTAACTCAATTACATGGTAAATCTCATCCAACTCATCACCGTGCGGCAAGCCTACGATGGGATTACTCACGCACGGCGGTGAGCATCATGAAATTGGTGATGGAGGATGGTTGATGATGACGATGGTGACGGATTCCCCTCTCCGGAGCCCCGAACGGACTCCAGATGAGCCCTCCCGAGGAAGATTAGGGCTTGGCAGCGGCTCCGTATCGTAAAACGCGATGAATCCTTCTCTCTGATTTTTCTCCCCGAAAGTGAATATATGGAGTTGGGGTTGAGGTCGGTGGAGTCCCAGGAGGCCCACGAGGTAGGGGGCATGCCCTAGGGGGGGCGCCCGGCACCCTCGTGGACAGGGTGTGGGCCCCCTGATGCTGATTCTTTCGCCAGTATTTTTTATTAATTCCAAAAAGTTGCTCCGTGGATTTTCAGGTCATTCCGAGAACTTTTATTTCTGCACAAAAATAATACCATGACAGTTCTGCTGAAAACAACGTCAGTCCGGGTTAGTTCCATTCAAATCATGCAAGTTAGAATCCAAAACAAGGGCAAAAGTGTTTGGAAAAGTAGATACGTTGGAGACGTATCAACTCCCCCAAGCTTAAACCTTTGCTTGTCGTCAAGCAATTCAGTTGACGAACTAAAAGTGATAAAGAAAAACTTTTACAAACTCTATTAGATCTTGTTGTTGCAAATATGTAAAGCCAACATTCAAGTTTTCAGCAAAGATTATGAACTAACCATATTCACAATAACATTTAGTTCTCACATTTACTCATATCAATGGCATAATCAACTAGCGAGCAATAATAATAAATCTCGGATGACAACACTTCCTCAAAACAATTATAATATGATATAACAAGATGGTGTCTCGCTAGCCCTTTCTGAGACCGCAAAACATAAATGCATAGCACCCCTAAAGATCAAGGACTGACTAGACATTGTAATTCATGGTAAAAGAGATCCAGTCACAGTCATACTCAATATAAATTAATAGCAATGCATGCAAATGACAGCGGTGCTCTTCAACGGGTGCTTTTTAATAAGGGGATGATGAATCAACATAAAAATAAATAGATAGGCCCTTCACAGAGGGAAGCAGGGATTTGCAGAGGTGCCAGAGCTTGAGTTTTGAAATAGGGATAAATAATATTTTGAGCGGTATACTTTCATTGTCAACATAACAACCAAGAGATCTCGATATCTTCCATGCTACACACATTATAGGCGGTTCCCAAACAGAATGGTAAAGTTTATACTCCCCCACCACCAACAAACATCAATCCATAGCTTGTCCGAAATAACGGGTGCCGTCCAACTAACAACAATCCTGGGGGAGTTTTGTTTGAAATTATTTTGATTTGATTTGAGCATGGGATTGGGCATCCCAGTTAACGGCCATTTTCTCGTGAATGATGAGCGGAGTCCACTCATTGTGAGAATCACCCACCTAGCATGGAAGATATGGACAACCCTAGTTGATACATGAGCTATTCGAGCATACAAAACAGAATTTCATTTGAAGATTTAGAGTTTGGCACATACAAATTTACGTGGAACGGCAGGTAGATACCGCATATAGGAAGGTATGGTGCACTCATATGGCATAACTTTGAGGTTTATGGAAGTGGATGCACAAGCAGTATTGCCGCTTAGTACAAGTGAAGGCTAGAAAGGGACTGGGAAGCGGCCAACTAGAGAGCGACAACAATCATGAACATGCATTAAGATTAATCAACAATGGGTGCAAGCATGAGTAGGATATAAATCACCATGAACATAAATATCGTGGAGGCTATGTTGATTTTGTTTCAACTACATGCGTGAACATGTGCCAAGTCAAGCCACTCGAATCATTCGAAGGGGGATACCACCCTATCATACCACATCACAACCGTTTTAATAGCATATTGGCCCGCAAGGTAAACCATTATAAACTCCTAGCTAATTAAGCATGGCATGAGAAACTATAATCTCTAATTGTCATTGCAAACATGTTTCATCCATAATAGGTTGAATCAGGAATGGTGGACTAATCATATTTACAAAAACAAGATAGGTCGAGTTCATACCAGCTTCTCTCATCTCAATCAATCCATCATATATCGTCATTATTGCCTTTCACTCGCACGAACGAACAGTGTGGATAATAATAATAGTGCACGTGCATTGGACTAAGCTGGAATCTGCAAGCATTTAATACAAAGGAGAAGACAAGGTAATATGGGCTCTTGTTTAGATCAACAATAATGCATATGAGAGCCACTCAACATTTTCATCGTGGTCTTCTCCTCTTGACCCCCAAAGGAAAGAAAAGAAATAAAACTATTTACACGGGAAAACTCCCAACAAGCAAAAGAAGAACGGGAAATCTTTTTGGATTTTCTTTTAATTACTACTACAAGCATGGAAAGTAAACTAGCTAAAAGCTACAACTAATTTCTTTGTTTTTTCTCTCAAAGTTTTTCAAGCACACAAGAAGAAAGCAAGAAATGAAAATAAACTAGCATGGACAGTACAATGAAAAAGTATGAGCACCGACAACTAGCATGAGTGTGTGAACATGAATGTAATGTCGGTGAGAAATACGTACTCCCCCAAGCTTAGGCTTTTGGCCTAAGTTGGTATATGGCCACTGCTCGAAGCTACTCTCTCCGGTGTACTGAGGAGGATCCTCCGGATCCCACTGATAAACAGACTGTCTATATGGGTCAAGTGGTGGATCAAGCTCAGGCTCTGGGGCTGGTGTTAGCCTCCAGTATGCATAAATGGTCTCGGGCAAGATGAGGTACGTGCCTGAAAGTATGTTAAACAAAGAGGGTGCATGCAATATAATAGTCTCACAGTGAGTTTTATCAAGTACCAAATTATACTTAAGCATCTTCTTCTTCTTATTTTTAACAATAAACTCATGTGCTACCATACTCTTATAATCTAGAAAAATAATGGGCAGCAACTTTTCCTCTTTCTCGTGATGCCTAATAGGTATCTCAAAATGTTCAGCAAGGCGTGAGGCAAAGATGCCTTCGAAGACGGGGCCCTTTGTACGGTTCAGACTTAACCGTTTAGCAACAATAGCGCCTAAACTGAAGGTTGTATCACAGAACAAAGCATGGCACAAAATAACAAGATCAGGAGCACTAAGATTTCCACGGTTCCCGCGGCCAATTAAGCATCTACTAGCAAATATCACAATGTAACGTAGAACAGGAAAATATATACTAGTAATTCGTGCATCGGAAACTTTCCTCGTTTCCCCTACAACAATTCTATCAATAAACTCATCCACATCACTATGATGTGGTTCCTCGATGCTGCCCACAAAGGGTATCTTGCAGACCTGACAAAAATCACAGAGTGACATCTCCTTAACCTCATCATATAAGTGAAACTCCACTGAAGGTGGTGATTTGTTAGCATGGAAATAAAAATTTTGCACGAAAATATTAGTGAGTAGGAGATACTATTCGCGTTGGTCGTGGAGGAAGTCGGTGAGGCCTGCATTCTCAGGCAAGTAATAATAGTCATCATGAATTCCGGCGGCCCTCAAGAACGTATCACAAGGCCATTCGCACGGCCGGACTTCTGCGGTGCGAGGAAGATTGCTTGGGCTTTTTGTTCTCCTCATTTTGCTTATCCTTTGAGCTTTAGCTCGAAGAGCCCCTCAACAATCTCTTCATCATTTTCTCTGAGAAATTTCTGAAATTTTTAGTGACTCAAAAAAAAGTGCACCAAACTCAATAAGGTTAATAGCAACTACTCCCACAAGTGCCTAGAGGCTATATGATGCATTAAAACTACTTTGGACCATATAAATTTGACATGCAAGCTCAAGAACAGGGTCACCTTAATAGCAAAAATTTGCAATCTATAAAGCACTAGAACAAAAACTAATTGGACCATTGGAGGAGTCACATACCGAAGAACAATCCCCCAAAACAGTTTTGTGAATGGAGCTTTGAGCAAGGAGATCGAAAATGGCTGCAAGATGAGCTAGAACACGGGTTTGAGCTACGGGAGGATTTTTTCTGGAGGAAGACGAAGTGAGTGGGTGCTGGAATAAGTGGAGGGGGTTCACGTGGGGCCCACGAGGCAGGGGGCGCGCCCCAGGGGGGAGGGGCACCCTATGCCCTCGTGGCCAAATGGTGGGCCCCCCTGGTGTGTTCTCAGTGCCAGAAATTCTTAAATATTCTACAAAAAATCATACTTCATTTTCAGGACATTTGGACAACTTTTATTTTTGGGGCATTTTTTTATTGCAAGAATAACTCAGAAAACAGACAGAAAATACTATTTTTTGCTTTGTTTAATCTAAATAACAGAAAGTAAAAGGAAGGTACAGAGAGTTGTGCTTTCTAACTTCATCCATCTCATGCTCATCAAAAGGAATCCACTAACAAGGTTGATCAAGTCTTGCTAACAAACTTCTTCCGAATAACATAAAACTAGAGAATTTTCGAATAACACTAGGTTACCTCAACGGGGATATGCATGTCCCCAACAATAAGAATTTCATATTTCCTTTTGACAGCAGGAAGAGGAAATTCAAAACCTCCAATAGCAATCGTTAAAATTTCCCAATAGAATTTATACTACGAACTTGAGGTTGTTTCCTCGGAAAGTGTACCGTATGCTCATTGCCATTAACATGAAAAAGTGACATTGCCTTTGTTGCAGTCAATAATAGCCCCTGCAGTATTCAAAAAGGGTCTACCAAGGATAATCGACATACTATCGTCCTCGGCAATATCAAGAATAACAAAGTCCGTTAAAATAGTAACATTTGCAACCACAACAGGCACATTCTCACAAATACCGATAGGTATAACAGTTGATTTATCGGCCATTTGCAAAGAGATTTCAGTAGGTGTCAACTTATTCAAATCAAGTCTATGGTATAAAGAGAGAGGCATAACACTAACACCGGCTCCAAGATCACATAAAGCAGTTTTAACATAGTTTCTTGTAATGGACATGGTATAGTTGGTACTCCGGTATATCCTAGTTTCTTTGCTATTCCACCTTTAAAAGTGTAATGAGCAAGCATGGTGGAAATTTCAGCTTCCGGTATCTTTCTTTTATTTGCAACAATATCTTTCATATACTTGCATAAGGATTCATTTTAAGCATATCAGTCAAACGCATACGCAAGAAGATAGGTCTAATCATTTCAGCAAAGCGCTCGAAATCCTCATCATCCTTTTTGTTGGATGGCTTAGGACGAAAAGGCATGGGTTTCTGAACCCATGGTTCTCTTTCTTTACCGTGCTTTCTAGCAACGAAGTCTCTCTTATCATAACGTTGATTATTTGATTGTGGGTTATCAAGATCAACAACAGGTTCAATTTCTACATCATTGTTATTACTAAGTTGAGCATCAACGTGAACATCATCATTAACATTATCACTAGGTTCATGTTCATTATCAGATTGTGTTTCATCATCAGAAATAGAAATGTCATTGGGAGTCTCAGGTGTGTCTGGGTTCACTAGAAGCATGCAAAGTCCTATCATTTTTATTTTTCTTCTTCTTAGAAGGACTAGGTGCATCAACATTAGTTCTCTGAGAATCTTGCTCAACTCTCTTAGGATGGCCCTCACAAAGGTTCCTGAGTCATTCTACCACCTCTAGTCATAACTCTAGCAACATTATCATTTTTCTTATTGTTTAATTCATTGAGAAAATCATCTTGTGCTTTAAGCAGTTGTTCTACTTGAGTGGTAACCATAGATGCATGTTTACTAATAAGCTTAAGGTCACCTTTAACTCTAGACATATAATCACTCAAGTGTTCAATCAGATAAGCATTATGTTTCAATTTTCTACCAACATAAGCAGTGAAGTTTTCTTGTTTAACAATAAAATTATCAAACTCATCCAAGCATTGGCTAGCAGAGATATCACCTTCATCAAATCTATAGAGAGAATTTACCTTTACTACCTGTGTCGGGTTATCAAGACCATGTATTTCTGCAATAGGTGGTAAATTCTTAACATCTTCAACTTTAATACCTTTTTCTTTCATAGATTTCTTTGCCTCTTGCATATCTTCAGGACAGAGAAATAGAATACCCCTTTTCTTCAGAGTTCGCTTCAGAGTTGGTTCAGGAAGTGGCCAATCATTATCATTGCTCAATATATTATTCAATAGCAACTCAGCTTGCTCAACAGTTATTTCCCTGAAAACACAACCAGCATAACTATCCAGGCACAACTATCCAGGTGGTCTCTGGAAGCATCGGTTAGTCCATTATAAAAGATATCAAGTATTTCATTTTTGTTTAGAGGATGACCAGGCAAAGCATTAAGTAATTGGAGAAGCCTCCCCCAAGCTTGTGGGAGACTCTCTTCTTCAATTTGCACAAAATTATATATTTCCCTTAAGCCAGCTTGTTTCTTATGAACGGGGAAATATTTAGCAGAGAAGTAATAAATCATATCCTAGGGACTATGCACACAACCAGGAGCAAGAGAATTAAACCATATTTTAGCATCACCCTTTAATGAGAATGGAAACAACTTAAGGATATAGTAATAACGAATTTTTTCCTCATGAGTAAATAGGGTGGCTATATCATTCAATTTAGTAAGATGTGCCACAACAGTTTCAGATTCATAGCCATAAAAAGGATCAGATTCAACCAAAGTAATTAACTCAGGATTGACAGAGAAATCATAATCCTTATCAGAAATAAAGATAGGTGAAGTAGCAAAAGCAGGGTCATATTTCATTCTAGCATTCAAAGGCTTTTTTTTCAGCTTAGCTAATAGTTTAAGATCATATCTATCTTTGCAAGCAACAAGGTCTCTAGCAGTTTCTTCATCCATAACATAACCCTCAGGTATATCAGGTAATTCATATCTAGGGGGAGAATCTTCATCATCACTTTCGTCAATATTATCAGTTTCAATAATTTCATTCTCTCTAACCCTAGCAAGTTGTTCATCAAGAAATTCACCTAATGGCACAATATTATCAAGCATAGAAGTAGTTTCATCATAAGCATCATGCATAGCAGAAGTGGCATCATCAATAACATGTGACATATCAAAATCAATAGCAGGTGCAGGTGTCGCAAGTTTACTCAATACAGAAGGTGAATCAAGTGCAGAGCTAGATGGCAGTTCCTTACCCCCCCCCCTCGTAGTTGAGGGAAAAGTCTTGGTTATTTCATCTTTCAAGTTCCTCATATTGATCAACAGATATAAATCCCAAGTGACTCAAAGAATAGAGCTATGCTCCCCGACAATGGCGCCAGAAAATAGTCTTGATAACCCACAAGTATAGGGGATCGCAACCGTTTTCAAGGGTAGAGTATTCAATCCAAATTTATTGATTCGACACAAGGGGAGCCAAAGAATATTCTCAAGTATTAGCAGTTGAGTTTTCAATTTAACCACACCTGAAAGACTTAATATCTGCAGCAAAATATTTAGTAGCAAAGCAGTATGGAAGCAACGGTAATGGTGACAAAGTAACAATATCAGTTTTGTAGTAATCGTAACAGTGGCAACGGAGAAGTAAAGCAAAGATCAATATGTGAAAACCTCGTAGGCAATGGATCAATGATGGATAATTATGTCGGATGCGATTCCTCATGCAACAGTTATAACATAGGGTGACATAGAACTAGCTCCAGTTCATCAATGTAATGTAGGTATGTATTCCGAATATAGTCATACGTGCTTATGGAAAAGAACTTGCATGACATCTTTTGTCCTACCCTCCCATGGCAGCGGGGTCCTATTGAAAACTACGGGATATTAACGCCTCCTTTTAATAGAGTATCGGACCAAAGCATTAACACTTAGTGAATACATGAACTCCTCAAACTACGGTCATTACCGGGAGTGATCCCGATTATTGTCACTCCGGGGTTGCCGGATCATAACACATAGTAGGTGACTATTGACTTGCAAGATAGGATCAATAATTCACATATAATCATGAAAACATAATAGGTTCAGATCTGAAATCATGGCACTCGGGCCCTAGTGACAAGCATTAGGCATGGCAAAGTCATAGCAACATCAATCTTAGAACATAATGGATACTAGGGATCAAACCCTAACAAAACTAACTTGATTACATGGTAAATCTCATCCAACCCATCACCGTCCAGCAAGCCTACGATGGGATTACTCATGCGCGGCGGTGAGCATCATGAAATTGGTGATGGAGATGGTTGATGATGACGATGGCGACGGATTCCCCTCTCCGGAGCCCCGAACGGACTCCAGATCAGCCCTCCCAAGGAAGATTAGGTCTTGGCGGCGGCTTCGTATCGTAACGTGATGAATCCTTCTCTCAGATTTTTTTCTCCCTGAAAGTGAATATATGGAGTTGGGGTTGAGGTCGGCGGAGTCCCAGGGGGCCCACGATGCAGGGGGCGCGCCCTAGGAGGGGGGGCGCCCTGCACCCTGGATAGGGTGTGGGCCCCCTGATGCTGATTCTTTCGCTAGTATTTCTTATTAATTCCAAAAAGTTGCTCCGTGGATTTTCAGGTCATTCCATGAACTTTTATTTCAGCACAAAAATAACACCATGGCAGTTCTGCTGAAAACAGCGCCAGTCCGGGTTAGTTCCATTCAAATCATGCAAGTTGGAGTCCAAGGCAAGGGCAAAAGTGTTTGGAAAAGTAAATACATTGGAGACGTATCTTTGATGACCAACACGTAAATGCACCCCGAGGTTCGTCAATCGTGGAACTCACTTCGGGACCCCAGAACTGAGTAATAGTCCAAGAAACGGCCAGAATCGGCCCAAACTGCGAGTCTTGACGACCAACATGTAATCACACCTTGAAAACCATGGAAATCACTTTGGGACCCCAAAACAGTGAGTAATAGTCCACCATACAGGTAAGAATTGACAAGAACCGCGAGTGTTGATGACCGACACGTAAACGCACCCCAAGGTTCATTAATCGTGGAAATCACTCCGGGACCCCAAAACAGTGAGTAATAGTCCACGAAACGGGCCAGAATCGGCCAAAACTGTGAGTGTTGATGACCGACACGTAAGCGCAACTTGGCTTAGACAACTATGGAAGTCGCTTCGGGACCCCAAAACGGTAAGTATTAGTCGATGAAATAGGTCAGAAATGGCCAAAACTGTGAGTGTTGACGATGGACATGTAAACGCACCCCGGGGATTGTCAATCATGGAAATCGCTCTGGCACCCCAAAACATTGAGTAATAATGCTCGAAACGTCCTCTGATTGGCCAAAACTGTGAGTGTTGATGACTGACATGTAAATGCACGCTGGGGTTCGTTATTCATGGAAATCACTCGGGGACCGCAAAACAGTGAGTAATAGTCCATGAAACGGGCTAGAATCGGCCAAAACTGTGATTGTTGATGACCGACACGTAAGCGCACCTTGGGGATCAACAACTACAGAAATCGCTTCCGGACCCCAAAATGGTAAGTAATAGTCCACGAAACAGGCCAGAACTGAACACTGTGAGTGTTGACGACGGACACGTAAACGCACCCCGGGGATCGTCAATCATGGAAATTGCTCTGGCACCCCAAAACGATGAGTAATAATGCTTGAAATAGACCAGAATTGGCCAAAATTGTGAGTGTTGATGACTGACATGTAAACGCATCCCGGTGCTCGTTACTCATGAAAATCACTTCGGGACCCCAAAACAGTGAGTAATAGTCCACGAAACAGGACAGAATCGGCTAAAACTGTGAATGTTGATGACCGACACGTAAGCGCACCTTAAGGTTCAACAACTATGGAAATCGCTTCGGGACCCCAAAATGGTAATTAATACTCCATGAAACGGGACAGAATTGGCCAAAACTATGAGTGTTGACGACGGACACGTAAACGCAGCCCGGGGATCGTTAATCATGGAAATCGCTTTGGGACTCCAAAACGGTGAGTAATAGTGCACGAAATGGACCAGAATCGGCCAAAAATTGTTAGTGTTGACGACCAACACGTAATTACACTCTGGGTTCGACAACTATGGAAATCACTTTGGGACCCAAAAATGGTAAGTAATAGTCCACGAGACGGGTCAGAATCGACAAAAATCATGAGTGTTGATGACCGACACATAAACACACCCTGGCGTTCGTTAATCGTGGAAATCGCTACGGGACCCCAAAAGAATGAGTAATAGTCCATGAAACGGCCCAGAATCGACCAAAACTGTGAGTGTTGATGACCGACATGTAAACGCACCCCGGGATTCGTTAATCGTGGAAATTACTCCGGGACCCAAAACATTTAGTAATAGTCCACGAAACGGGCCAGAATTGGCCAAAACTGTGAGTCGTGATGACCGACATGTAACCGCAACTTGGGGTTCAACAACTATGGAAATTGCTTCAGGTCCCCAAAACGGTAAGTAATAGTCCACGAAGCGGGCCAGAATTGGCCAAAACTATGAGTGTTGACGACGGACACGTAAACGCACCCGGGGATCGCCAATCGTGGAAATCGCTCTGGCATCACAAAATGATGAGTAATATTTGCTCGAAATGGACCAGAATCGGCCAAAATTGTGAGTGTTGATGACCGACACGTAAACGAACCCGGGGTTTGTTAATTGTGGAAATCAATCTGGGACCCCAAAACAGTGAGTAATAGTCCATGAAACGGGCCAGAATCGGCCAAAACTATGAGTGTTGATGACCGACACGTAAGCACACCTTGGGGTTCAACAACTATGGAAATCGCGTCGGGACCCCAAAACGGTGAGTAATAATCCATGAAACGGGTTTGAAATGGCCAAAACTGTGAGTGTTGACGACGGACACGTAAACGCACCCCGGGGATCGTCAATCATGCAAATCATTTCGGGACCCCAAAACTGAGTAATAGTCCAAGAAACGGGCCAGAATCGTCCCAAACTGCGAGTCTTGACGACCAACACGTAAGCACATCTTGGGGTTCGACAACCATGGAAATCACTTTGGGACGCCAAAACGATGAGTAATAGTCCATGAAAGAGCCTATAATCGGCCAAACCTAGGATATTGATGAGCGATACATAAACGCACCCCGAGGTTCATCAGTCATGGAAATCGCTCAGGGACACCAAATCAGTTACTAATAGTCCATGAAACGGGCCAGAATCAGCCAAAACTGGGATTGTTGATGACTGACGCATAAGCACACCTTTGGGGTTTAACAAACATGGAAATCGCTTTGGGACCACAAAATGGTGAGTAATAGTCCACGAAACGGGTCAGAATCGACAAAAACCGCGAGTGTTGATGACCAACATCTAAACGCACCCTGGGGTTCGTCAATCGTGGAAATCACTCCGGGACCCCAATACAGCGAGTAATAGTCCCCGAACCAGCCCTGAATCGGCCAAAACAGTGAGTGTTAATGACCGACATGTAAACGCACCCCGGGGTTTGTTAATCGTGGATATCACTCCAGGACCCCAAAGCAGTGAGTAATAGTACACAAAATGGGTCAGAATCGGCCAAAACTGTGAGTGTTGATGACTGACATGTAAGTGCAACTTGGGGTTCAACAACTATGAAAATCGCTTTGGGACCCCAAAATGGTAAGTAATAGTCCACGGAACGGGTCAGAATTGGCCAAAACTGTGAGTGTTGACGACAGACACGTAACGCACCCCGGGGATCGTCCTTATGGGTGCAAAACTACAGGGTGCAAATGGATATTATTCAAGAAGAAGCTTAGACCTGATGGTACTATTGAGAAGACAAGGCACGGCTCATGGCCAAGGGTTATACCCAAAAAAAGGTGAAGACTTCTTTGATACTTACTCACCCATGGCTCGAGTAACCACTATTCGAGTACTACTTTCACTAGCTGCCTCACATGGTCTTCTCGTTCATCAAATGGATATTATCACTGCTTTCCTAAATGAAGAGTTGGACGAGGAAATTTATATGGAACAACGAGACGGGTTTGTAGTAGATGGTCAGGAAGAAAAGGTGTGCAAGTTGCTGAAGTCTTTGTACGGACTTAAGCAAGCACCTAAGTAGTGGCATGAGAAATTTGAAAGAAATTTAAGAACCGCAGGCCTTGGTTGTAAATGAAGCTGACAAATGTGTGTACTATCACCATGGTGAGGGTGAAGGGGATATCCTTTGCTTGTATGTTGATGACATATTTATTTTCTGAAAAAATCTGAATGTTATTAAGGAGGTCAAGGAATTCCTATCTTATTGCTTTGGGATGAAGGATTTAAGAGCATTAGATGTTATACTGAACATCAAGCTATTGAGAGACGATGATGGTGGGATTACATTGCTTCAATCTCACTATATGGAAAAGATCTTGAGTTGATTTGGCTATAGTGGCTACATGCCCTCTCCAGCACCATACGATGCTAGCGTGCTGCTTCGAAAGAATCGAAGAATTGCCAAAGATCCATTAAAATATTCTTAGATTATTGGCTCATTTATGTATTTAGTTGGTGCTACCAGACCTGACATCTCTTTTGTGTTAGCAAACTAAGCTGATTTGTTCCAAAACCAGGAGATGATCATTGGAATGCTCTAGAGAGAGTTATGCAATATTTGAAAGGCATTATGAGTTATGGAATTCACTATGCTGGGCATCCAAAGGTGCTTGAAGGGTACAGTGACTCAAACTGGCTCTTAGATGCTGATGAGATAAATGCCATGAGCGGATATGTGTCCATGAAACAGGCCAGAATCAGTCAAAACTGTGAGTGTTGATGACAGACACGTAAGCGCACCTTGGGGTTCAACAACTATGGAAATCGCTCCGGGACCCCCAAACGGTGAGTAATAGTGCACGAAACAGACCAGAATTGGCCACAATTGTGAGTGTTGATGACCGACACGTAAACGCACCCCGGGGTTTGTCAATCGTGGAAATCACTTCGGGACCCCATAATTGAGTAATAGTCCAAGAACGGGCCAGAATCGGCCTAAACTGCGAGTCTTGACAACTAACACGTAAGCACCCCTCGGGGTTCGACAACCATGGAAATCACTTTGGGACCACAAATCGGTGAGTAATAGTCCATGAAAGAACCCAGAATCGGACAAACCTAGGATTATTGACGAATGATACATAAACGCACCCCGGGGTTCGTGAATCATGGAAATCGCTCAGGGACCCCAAAACAGTGCGTAATAGTCCATGAAATGGGCCAGAATCGGCCAAAACTACGATTGTTGATGACCGACACGTAAGCGCATCTTAGGGTTCAACAACCATGGAAATCGCTTTGGGACCCCTAAACGGTGAGTAATAGTCCATGAAACGGGTTAGAATCGACAAAAACCATGAGTGTTGATGACCGGCACGTAAACGCACCCCGGGGTTCGTCAATCGTGGAAATCACTCCGGGACCCCCAAAACAGTGAGTAATAGTCCACGAAACGGGCCAGAATCGGCCAAAACTGTGAGTTTTCATGACCCACATGTAAATGCACCCGGGGTTCGTCAATCATGAAATCACTCCGGGCACCCAAAACAGTGAGTAATAGTCCATGAAACAGGCCATAATCGGCCACTGTGAGTGTTGATGACCAACATGTAAACGCACCCCATGGTTCGTCAATCATTGAAATAGCTTTGGGACCCCAAAACAATGAGTAATAGTCCAAGAAAGAGCCCAGAATCGAACAAAACTAGGATTACTGGTGAACGACACGTAAATGCACCCCAAGGTTCATTAATTGTGGATATCACTTTGGGATCCCAAAAGAGTGAGTAATTGTCCACGAAACGGCCCAGAATCAGCCAAAACTACGAGTGTTGATGAACGACACTTAAGCGCAACTTAGGGTTCAAAAACTATGGAAATCTCTTCGGGACCCCTAAACGGTAATCGTCAATCGTGGAGCGCTCTGGCACCCCAAAACGATGAGTAATAGTGCTCCAAACGGACCAGAATCGGCCAAAATAGTGAGTGTTGATGACCAACACGTAAACGCAACCCGAGGTTCGTTAATCGTGGAAATGACTCTGGGACCCAAAAACCGTGAGTAATAGTCCACGAAACGGGCTAGAATTGGCCAGAACTGTCAGTGTTGATGACCGACACGTAAGTGCACGTTGGGGTTCAACAATTATGGAAATTGCTTTGGGACCCCAAAACGGTCAGTAATACTCCATGAAACGGGTCAGAATTGGCCAAAACTGTGAGTGTTGACGACGGACACGTAAACGCACCCCGGGGATCCTCAATCGTGTAAATCGCTCTGGGACCCCAAAACGGTGAGTAAGAGTGCACGAAATGGACCAAAATCGGCCAAAATTGTTAGTGTTGATGACCAACACATAAATGCACCCCAAGGTTCATCTATTGTGGAAATCGCTTCGAGACCCCAAACCTGAGTAATAGTCCAAGAAACGTGCCAGAATCGGCCCAAACTGCGAGTCTTGGCGACCAACAAGTAAGCACACCTTGACAACCATGGAAATTACTTTGGGACCCCAAAACAGTGAGTAATAGTCCACGAGACGGGTCAAAATCGACAAAACCGTGAGTGCAACTGACCAACATGTAAACACACCCCAAGGTTCGTTATTCGTGGAAATCACTCCGGGACCCCTAAACAGTGAGTAATAATCCTAGAAACGGTCCAGTGTCGGCCAAAACTGTGAGTGTTGATGACCGACACGTAAGCACAACCTGGGGTTCGACAACTATGGAAATCGCTTCGGGACCCGAAAACGTTAAGTAATAGTGCATGAAATGGGTCAGAATTGCCAAAAACTGTGAGTGTTGACGACGAACACGTAAACGCGCCCCGAGGATCGTCAATCGTGGAAATCGCTCTGGCACCCCAAGGCGATGAGTAATAGTGCTCGAAACGGACCAGAATGGGCCAAAATTGTGAGTGTTATTACTGACACGTAAACGCACCTCGGTGTTCGTTAATCGTGGACATCACTCCGGGACCCCAAAACAGTGAGAAGTAGTCCACGAAACGGGCCAGAATAGGCCAAAACTATGAGTGTTGATGATCGACACGTAAGCGCACCTTGGGTTCAACAACTATGGAAATCGCTTCGGGACCCAAGACGGTGAGTAATAGTCCACGAAACGGGTCAGAATTGGCCAAAACTGTGAGTGTTGACGACGGACATGTAAACGCAGCCCGGGGATCGTCAATCGTGGAAATCCCTGTGGCACCCCAAAACGATGAGTAATATTGCTCGAAATGGACCAGGATCGGCCAAAATTATGAGTGTTGATGACCGACACATAAACACACCCCGGGGTTTGGTAATCATGGAAATCACTCCGGGACCCCAAAACAGTGAGTAATAGTCCACGAAACGGGCCAGAATCAGCCAAAAATGTGAGTGTTGATGACCGACATGTAAGCGCATCTTGGGGTTCGACAACCTAAACCCTAAACCCTAAACCACTACTAGGAAAAGGCCTACTAGTGGCGCACCAGTTTTGCCTACTAATGGCGCACTACTGGTGCGCCACTAGTACCACGCCACTAGTATTTTTTACTAATGGTGCACCATTGGTGCGCCATTAGTATAGGCCACGGTGCGCCATTAGTATAGGCCACTGGTGTGCCATTAGTATAGGCCACGGTGCGCCATTAGTATTTTTGAATTTTGAAGGCGGGAAAATAGTAGTGGCGCACCGTCTAACCCCCACCGTGCGCCATTGCTATTTTTGAATTTTGAATTTGGATCTGGATCGCGATTTTTTTGCCCATTTTTTGCTCGTTTTTTTGCACGATATTATTTGAAATTTTGTTCCCATTTTTGGATCTTGTACGTTCTTTTGCCGTGTTCTTTTGCCGGAGAGGAGTTCGCCGAAGAGGAGGAGGAGGAGGTGAATACAGAGGCGCTCGCCTACATCGCCGAAGAGGAGGAGGAGGCCGTCGGAGAGGAGTTCACCAGAGCATCGGAGAGGAGGAAGGAGAAACCATGAGGGGATGGGAGGAGAGGAGGTAGGAGGAGCTCACCGCAGAGGAGGGAGGAGGAGCTCACTGGAGATGAGGGAGGAGGAGCTCACCGGAGAGGAGGGAGGAGAAACCGTGAGGGGAGGGGAGGGGAGGAGAGGAAAGGAGGGAGGAGGAGGTTGCCGGAGAGGAGAAGGAGGTCGCCGGAGAGGAGGAGGAGGAGGTCGCCGGAGAGGAGGAGGGTAGTATGGTGGAGGAGAGAAGGGAAGATGGAGTGGAGGAGAGGAGGAGATGGAGTGGCGGAGAAGAATGAAGATGTAAGAAGGAGAGGACACGCCCAACCATATATACGGCATAGTAATGGCGCACCGTGGGCAGGTGCGCCATTACTATTTTTTTATTTTTTTGATTTATTTTGAATTTTGAAGGCGGGAAGATACTAATGGCGCACCATGGGTAGGTGCGCCATTGGTAACTTTTTTTATTTTTTTATTTTGAATTTTGAAGGGGGGAAGATATATAGTAATGGCGCACCATGGGCAGGTGCGCCATTAGTAAGTTTGATTTTTTTTGATTTTTTTTGCCTCTCCAGATCTTAAAATCCCCGTATCTTTTTTCCTGTTAGGTTTTTGAGGATTTTGAAATTTCGGATGTAACTTTTTGAGTAGATGATTTTTCATATAAAAAACTTTTTCATCCGAGTTCGTATGCAAAAGTTATGCCCATTTTTACAAATTCTCGAGAGATTTTGCAAAAAAGTTGAAAATTCATGTTTGTAAATTTTGCTAACAACTAGACCACATATCACATGGGAATCTTATTTTCTTTTATTTTTTTTGACATTTCTATCATTTTCTTTTATTTTTTTACACTGAAAAGGCGGACGACCGAAGGGGTACATTAAATGGGAATGTTTGGGCCAAATTACTAATGGCACACATGGAGTGGTGCGCCATTACTAGTTGACTAGTAATGGCGCACTACTCCCACGGTGTGCCAATTGAAATTTTTTTGAAACAAAATTACTATTGGCGCACCGTGGGAGTGGTGCGCCATTACTAGTTGAACTAGTAATGGCGCACCACCCCACGGTGCGCCATTAGTAGTTTTGAAAAAATTAATTTTTTTTACTAATGGCGCACCGTGGGATGTGGTGCGCCATTAGTATTTGCACACTAATGGCTCACCAACACATGGTGCGCCATTAGTATTTAGTAATGGCGCACCACATGTACAGTGCGCCATTAGTGTCCATATTGGCTATAGCTGTTTTTGTAGTAGTGACGTTGGGACCCGAAAACGGTGACTAATAGTCCATGAAAGATCCCAGAATCAGACAAACCTAGGATTATTGATGAACGATACATAAACGCACCCCGGGTTTCATCAATCATGGAAATCGCCCAGGGACCCAAATCAACTAGTAATAGTCCATGAAACGGGCCAGAATCAACCAAAACTGGGATTGTTGATGACTGACACGTAAGCGCACCTTTGGGGTTCAACAAACATGGAAATCGCTGCGGGACCCCAAAACGGTGAGTAATAGTCCACGAAACGGGTCAGAATCGACAAAAACCACGACTGTTGATGACCGACATGTAAACGCAGCCCGGGGTTCGTTAATCGTGGAAATCACTCCGGGACCCTAAAACAGCGAGTAATAGTCCCCGAAACGGCCCTGAATCGGCCAAAACCGTGAGTATTAATGACCGACACGTAAACGCACCACTGGGTTCATAAATCGGGGATATCACTCCGGGACCCCAAAACAGTGAGTGATAGTCCACGAAACGGCACAGAATCGGCCAAAACTATGAGTGTTGATGACCGACACGTAAACGCACCCCGGGGTTCGTTAATCATGGAAATCACTCCGGGACCCCCAAACAGTGAGTAATAGTCCACGAAACAGGCAAGAATCGGCCTAAACCATGAGTGTTGATGACCGACACATAAGCACACCTTGGAGTCAACAACTATGGAAATCGCTTCGGGACCCCAAAATGATGAGTAATAGTCGACGAAACGGGCCAGAATGGGCCAAAACTGTAAGTGTTGACGACGGACACGTAAACGCACCCCGGGGATTGTCAATCGTGGAAACCGCTCTGGGACCCCAAAATGGTGAGTAATAGTGCACTAAACGGACCAGAATCGGCCAAAATTGTGAGTGTTGATGACCAACACGTAAACGCACCCCTGGGTTCATCAATCGTGGAAATCACTTCGGGACTCCAAAACTTAGAAATAGTCCAAGAAACGGGCCAGAATCGGCCCAAACTGTGAGTCTTGACGACCAACACGTAAGCACACCTTGGGGTTTGACAACCATGGAAATCACTCTGGGACCCCAAAAACAGTGAGTAATAGTCCATGAAAGAGCCCAGAATAGGACAAACCTAGGATTATTGATGAACTACGTAAACGCACCCCGAGGATCATCAATCGTCGCTTAGGGACCCCAAATCAGTGAGTAATAGTCCATGAAACGGCCCAGAATCGGCCAAAACTATGATTGTTGATGACCGACACGTAAGCGCACCTTGGGGTTCAACAAACATGGAAACCGCTATGGGACCCCAAAACAGTGAGTAATAGTCCATGAAACGGGTTAGACTCAACAAAAACCATGAGTGTTGATGACCGACATGTAAATGCACCTGGGGTTCGTTAATCGTGGAAATCACTCCGGGACCCCCAAAACAGTGAGTAATAGTCCATGAAACGGGCCAGATCGGCCAAAACTGTGAGTGTCGATGACCGACATGTAAGCACACCTTGCGGTTCAACAAATATGGAAATCGTTTCGGGACCCCAAAACGGTGAGTAATAGTGCGCTAAATGAACGGGCCAAAACTGTGAGTGTTGACGACGGACACGTAACGCACCCCGGGGATCGTCCTTATGGGTGTAAACCTACAGGGTGCAAATGGATATTATTCAAGAAGAAGCTTAGACCTGATGGTATTATTGAGAAGTACAAGGAACGACTGATGGCCAAGGGTTATACCCCAAAAAAGGTGAAGACTTCTTTGATACTTACTCACCTATGGGTCGACTGACCACTATTCGAGTACTACTTTCACTAGCTGCCTCAAATGTTCTTCTTGTTCATCAAATGGATATTAAGACTGCTTTCCTAAATGGAGAGTTGGACGAGGAAATTTATATGGAACAACTAGACGGGTTTGTAGTAGATGGTCATGAAGAAAAGGTGTGCAAGTTGCTGAAGTCATTGTACGGACTTAAGCAAGTAGTGGCATGAGAAATTTGAAAGAAATTTAAGAACCGCAGGCTTTGTTGTAAACGAAGCTGACAAATGTGTGTACTATCACCATGGTGGGGTGAAGGGGTTATCCTTTGCTTGTATGATGATGACATATTGATTTTCCGAACAAATCCGAATGTTATTAAGGAGGTCAAGGAATTCCTATCTTGTTGTTTTGGGATGAAGGATTTAAGAGCAGTAGATGTTATTCTGAACATCAAGCTATTGAGAGATGATGATGGTGGGATTACATTGCTTCAATCTCACTATATGGAAAAGATCTTGAGTCGATTTGGCTATAGTGACTACATGCCCTCTCCAGCACCATACGATGCTAGCGTGCTGCTTGGAAAGAATCGAAGAATTGCTAGAGATGACTTAAAATATTCTCAGAATATTGGCTCATTTATGTATTTACCCAGTGCTACCAGACCAGACATCTCTTTTGATGTTAGCAAACTAAGCTGATTTGTTCAAAAACTAGGAGATGATCATTGGAAAGCTCTAGATAGAGTTATGCGTTATTTGAAAGGCATTGTGAGTTATGGAATTCACTATGCTGGGCATCCAAAGGTGCTTGAAGGGTACAGTGACTCAAACTGGATCTTAGATGCTGATGAGATAAATGCCATGAGCGGATATGTGTCCACGAAACAGGCCAGAATCAGTCAAAACTGCGAGTGTTGATGACCGACAGGTAAGCGCACCTTGGGGTTCAACAACTATGGAAATCGCTCCGGGACCCCCAAACGGTGAGTAATAGTGCACGAAACAGACCAAAATTGGCCACAATTGTGAGTGTTGATGACCGACACGTAAACGCACCCCGGGGTTTGTCAATCGTGGAAATCACTTTGGGACCCCATAACTGAGTAATAGTCCAAGAACGGGCCAGAATCGGCCTAAACTGCGAGTCTTGACAACTAACACGTAAGCACACCTCGGGGTTCGACAACCATGGAAATCACTTTGGGACCACAAATCGGTGAGTAATAGTCCATGAAAGAACCCTGAATCGGCCAAACCTAGGATTATTGATGAATGATACATAAACGCACCCCGGGGTTCGTCAATCATGGAAATCGCTCAGGGACCCCAAATCAGTGAGTAATAGTCCATGAAATGGGCCAGAATCGGCCAAAACTACGATTGTTGATGACCGACACGTAAGCGCATCTTAGGGTTCAACAACCATGAAAATTGCTTTGGGACCCCAAAACGGTGAGTAATAGTCCATGAAACGGGTTAGACTCGACAAAAACCATGAGTGTTGATGACCGACACGTAAACGCACCCCGGGGTTCGTTAATCGTGGAAATCACTCTGGCACCCCCAAAACAGTGAGTAATAGTCCACGAAACAGCCCAGAATCGGCCAAAACTGTGAGTTTTGATGACCGACATGTAAATGCACCTCGGGGTTCATTAATCATGAAAATCACTTCGGGACCCCAAAACAGTGAGTAATAGTCCATGAAACGGGCCAGAATCGGCCACAGTGAGTGTTGATGACCGACATGTAAACACACCCCGTGGTTTGTCAATCGTTAAAATAGCTTTGGGACCCCAAAACGGTGAATAATAGTCCAAGAAAGAGCCCAGAACCGAACAAAACTAGGATTGCTGGTGAACAACACGTAAATGCACCCTCGGGTACGTCAATCATGGAAATCGCTCCGAGACCCCAAAACAATGAACAACAGCCATGAAACGGGCAAACCGGCCAAAACGATGAGTAATAGTGCTTGAAACGGACCAGAATCGATCAAAATTGCGAGTGTTGATGACCGACACGTAAACGCACCACGGGATTCGTTAATCGTGGAAATCACTCTGGGACCCCAAACAGTGAGTAGTAGTCCATGAAACGGGTCAGAATCGGCCAAAACTGTGAGTGTTGACGACGGACACGTAAACACACCCCAGTGATCGTCAATCATGGAAATCGCTCTGGGACCCCAAAACGGTGAGAAATAGTGCACGAAACGGACGAGAATCGGCCAATATTGTTAGTGTTGATGACCGACACGTAAACGCACCCCGAGGTTCGTCAATCGTGGAAATCACTTCGGGACCCCAGAACTGAGTAATAGTCCAAGAAACGGGCCAGGATCGGCCCAAACTGCGAGTCTTGACGACCTACAGCACACCTTGGGGTTCAACAACCATGGAAATCACTTTGGGACCCCAAAACGGTGAGTACTAGTCCATGAAAGAGCCCAGAATTGGACAAACATAGGATTATTGATGATCAATACATAAACACACATTGGGGCTCATCAATCATGGAAATTGCTCAGGGACCCCAAATCAGTGAGTAATAGTCCAGGAAACGGGCCAAAATTGGGGTTCAACAACCATGGAAATCGCTTTGGGACCCCAAAACGGTGAGTAATAGTCCATGAAACATGTCAGAATCGACAAAATTGCGAGTGTTGATGACCGATACATAAACACACCCCGGGGATTGTTAATCGTGGAAATCACTCCGGGGCCTCAAAACAGAGAGAAATAGTCCTCGAAACGGCCCAGAATCGGCCAAAACTGTGAGTGTTGATGACCGACACATAAACGCACCCCGGAGTTTGTTAATCGTGGATATCACACCGGGATCCCAAAATAGTGAGTAATAGTCCATGAAACGGGCCAGAATCAGCCAAAACTATGAGTGTTGATGACCGACATTTAAGCGCAACTTGGGGTTCAAAAATTAGGGAAATCGCTTCGGGACCCCTAAACGGTAACTAATAGTCCAGGAAACGGGTCAGAATTGGCCAAAACTGTAAGTGCTCACGACAGACATGTAAAGCACACCGGGGAACATCAAATATGGAACGCTCTGGCTCCCCAAAACGATGAGTAATAGTGCTCGAAACGGACCAGAATCGGCAAAAACTTCTGAGTGTTGATGACCAACACGTAAACACAACCCGGGGTTCGTTAATCGTGGAAATGACTCCGAGACCCAAAAACCGTGAGTAATAGTCCATGAAACGGGCTAGAATTGGCCAAAACTGTGAGTGTTGATGACCGACACATAAGCGCACATTGGGGTTCAACAACTATGGAAATTGCTTTGGGACCACAGACAGTGAGTAATAGTCCACGAAACGGGTCAGAATTGGCCAAAATTGTGAGTGTTGATGACAAACATGTAAACGTTCCCCGGGGATCGTCAATCGTTGAAATCGCTCTAGGACCACAAAATGGTGAGTAATAGTGCATGAAATGGACCAGAATCGGCCAAAATTGTGAGTGTTGATGACCGATAGGTAAACATACCCCGGGGGTTGTCAATCATGGAAATCACTTCGGGACCGCAAAAGAATGAGTAATAGTGCAAGAAACGGGCCATAATCGGCCCAAACTGTGAGTCCTGACGACCAACACACACAAGCACACCTTGGGGTTCGACAACCATGGAAATCACTTTAAGACCCAAAGCGGTGAGTAATAGTCCATTAAAGAGCCCAGAATCGAACAAACCTAGGAATATTGATGAACGATACATAAACGCACCCCGGGGTTCGTCAATCATGGAAATCGCTCAGGGACCCTAAATCAGTGAGTAATAGTCCATGAAACGGGCCAGAATCGGCCAAAACTGCGATTGTTGATGACCGACATGTAAGCGCACCTTGGGGTTTAACAACCATGGAAATCGCTCTGGGACCCCAAAACTGTGAGTAATAGTCCACAAAACGGGTCAGAATTGACAAAAACCGCGAGTGTTGATGACCGACACGTAAACGCACCCGAGGGTTCATTAATCAAGGAAATCACTCCAGGAGCAGAAACAGCGAGTAATAGTTCATGAATCGGGCCAGAATCGGCCAAAACTGTGAGTGTTGATGACCGACATTTAACGCACCCTGGGGTTCGTTAACCGTGGAAATCACTCCGGGACCCCAAAACGATGAGTAATAGTGCTCACAACGGACCAGAATCGGCCAAAACTGTGAGTATTGATGACCGACACGTAAACACACCCCGAGGTTCGTTAATCGTGGAAATCACTCCAGGACCCCAAAATAGTGAGTAATTGTCCATGAAACGGGCCAGAATCAGCCAAAAAACTATGAGTGTTGATGATCGACACATAAGCGCACCTTGGGGTTCAACAACTATTGAAATCGCATCGGGACTCCAAAACGGTGAGTAATAGTGCACGAAACGGGTTAGATTTGGCCAAAACTGCGAGTGTTGACGACGGACACGTAAACGCACCCCAGGGATCATCAGTCGTGGAAATCGCTCTGGGACCCCAAAACGATGAGTAAGAGTGCACGAAACGGACCAGAATTGGCCAAAATTGTTAGTGTTAATGACCAACACGTAAACGCACCCCGAGTTTCATCAATCGTGGAAATCGCTTTGAGACCCCAAAACTAATTAATAGTCCAAGAAACAGGCCAGAATCAGCCCAAACTGCGAGTCTTGACGACCAACAAGTAAGCACACCTTGACAAGCATGGAAATCACTTTGGGACCCCAAAACAGTGAGTAATAGTCCACGAGGCGGGTCAGAATCGACAAGAACCGCGAGTGCTGATGACCGACATGTAGACGCACCCCGGGGTTCGTTATTCGTGGAAATCACTCCGGGACCCCAAAACAGTGAGTAATAGTCCACAAAACGGCCAGTATCGGCCAAAACTTTGAGTTTGATGACCGACACATAAGCACAACTTGGGGTTCGACAACTATGAAATCGCTTCGGGACCCGAAAACGGTAAGTAATAGTCCATGAAATGGGTCAGAATTGGCCAAAACTGTGAGTGTTGACGACAAACACGTAAACGCACCCCGGGGATCGTCAATCGTGGAAATCGCTCTGGCACCCCAAGGCGATGAGTAGTAGTGCTTGAAACGGACCAGAATCGGCCAAAATTGTGAGTGTTGATGACCGACACGTAAACGCACCCCGGGGTTCGTTAATCGTGGACGTCACACCGGGACCCCAAAACAGTTAGTAGTAGTCCACGAAACGGGCCAGAATAGGCCAAAACTATGAGTGTTGATGATCGACACGTAAGCGCACCTTGGATTCAACAACTATGGAAATCGCTTCGGGACCCAAAACGGTGAGTAATAGTCCACGAAACGGGTCAGAATTAGCCAAAACTGTGAGTGTTGACGACGGACACGTAAATGCAGCCCGAAGATTGTCAATCATGGAAATCGCTCTGGCACCCCAAAACGATGAGTAATATTGCTCGAAATGGACCAGGATCGGCCAAAATTGTGAGTGTTAATGACCGACACGTAAACACACCCCGGGGTTTGTTAATCGTGGAAATCACTCCCGGACCCAAAAACAGTGAGCAATAGTCCATGAAACGGGCTAGAATCGGCCAAAACTGTGAGTGTTGATGATGGACACGTAAACGCATCTTGGGGTTCGACAACCATGGAAATCACGTTGGGACCCCAAAACGGTGAGTAATAGTCCATGAAAGAGCCCAGAATCGGACAAACCTAGGATTATTGATGAACGATACATAAACGCACACCGGGGTTCATCAATCATGGAAATCGCTCAGGGACCCCAAGTCAGTTAGTAATAGTCCATGAAACGGGCCAGAATCAGCCAAAACTGGGATTGTTGATCACTAACACGTAAGCGCACCTTTGGGGTTCAACGAACATGGAAATCACTGTGGGACCCCAAAACGGTGAGTAATAGTCCATGAAACGAGTCAGAATTGACAAAAACCACGATTGTTGATGACCGACATGTAAACGCAGCCCAGGATTCGTTAGTCGTGGAAATCAGTCCGGGACCCCAAAACCGCGAGTAATAGTCCCCGAAACGGCCCTGAATCGGCCAAAACTATGAGTATTAATGACCGACACGTAAACGCACCCCGGGGTTCGTTAATCGTGCATATCACTCCGGGACCCCAAAATTGTTAGTGATAGTCCACGAAACGTCCCAAAATCGGCCAAAATTGTGAGTGTTGATGACCGACATGTAAATGCACCCCGGGGTTTGTTAATCATGGAAATCACTCCGGGACCCCAAAACAATGAGTAATAGTCCACGAAACAGGGCAAGAATAGGCCTAAACCGTGAGTGATGATGACCGACACATAAGCACACCTTGGGGTCAGCAACTATGGAAATCGCTTCGGGACCTCAAAACGGTGAGTGTTGATGGTCGACACGTAAGCGCACCTTGGGGTTCAACAACTACGGAAATTGCATCGGGGCCCCAAACGGTGAGTAATAGTCAACAAAACGGGTCAGAATTGGCCAAAACTATGAGTGTTGACGACGGACACGTAAACGCACGCCGGGGATTGTCAATCGTGGAAATCGCTCTGGGACCCCAAAACGGTGAGTAATAGTGCACTAAACGGACCAGAATCGGCCATAATTGTGAGTGTTGATGACCGACACGTAAACGCACCTCGGGGTTCATTAATCATGGAAATCACTTCGGGACCACAAAACTTGGTAATAGTCCAAGAAACGGGCCAGAATCGGCCCAAACTGTGAGTCTTGATGACCAACACGTATGCACACCTTGGGGTTCGACAACCATGGAAATCATTCTGGGACCCCAAAACAGTGAATAATAGTCCATGAAAGAGCCCAGAATAGGACAAACCTAGGATTATTGATGAACTATGAAACGTCTCCAACATATCTATAATTTTTTATTGTTCCATGCTATTATATTATCCGTTTTGGGTGTTTATGGGCTTTACTTTACACTTTTATATCATTTTTGGGACCAACCTACTAACCGGAGGCCCAGCCCGAATTGCTGTTTCTTTTGCCTATTTCAGTGTTCCCAAGGAAAGGAATATCAAATAGAGTCCAAACAGAATGAAACCTGCGGGAGCGATCTTTTCGGAACAAATGCAATCCAGGAGACTTGGAGTGGACGTCAAGAAGCAGCCGAGGCGGCCACGAGGCAGGAGGGTGCGCCAGGGGCAAAGCGCGCCACACGCCAGGCCCTCGTGGCTCCCCTGACCTACCTCCTTCGCCTATATATATCCATATAAACCGAAAACATCCAAGAGCACCACGAAAAACTATTTCCATCGCCGCAACCCTCTGTATCCGCAAGATCCATCTTGGAGCCTTCACCGGCGCTCCACCGGAGGGGGAGTCAACCATGGAGGGCCTCTACATCATCTCCAAGGCCTCTCCGATGAGTCGTGAGTAGTTTACCACAGACCTTCGGGTCCATAGTTATTAGGTAGATGGCTTCTTCTCTCTCTTTGAATCTCAATACAAAGTTCTCCTCGATCTTCTTGAAGATCTATTCAATGTAACTCTTTTTGCGGTGTGTTCGTCGAGATCCGATGAATTGTGGGTTTATGATTAAGTTTATCTATGAGAAATGTTTGAATCTCCTCTGAATTCTTTTATGTGTGATTGGTTATCTTTGCAAGTCTCTTCAAATTATCAGTTTGGTTTGGCCTACTAGATTGATCTTTCTTGCAATGGGAGAAGTGCTTAGCTTTGGGTTCAATCTTGCGGTGTCCTTTCCCAGTGACAGCAGGGGCAGCAAGGCACGTATTGTATTGTCGCCATTGAGGATAAAAAGATGGGGTTTATATCATATTGCATGAGTTTATCACTCTACATCATGTCATCTTTCTTAATGCGTTACTCTGTTCTTCATGAACTTAATACTCTAGATGTAGGTAGGAGTTGGTCGATGTGTGGAGTAATAGTAGTAGATGCGGAATCGTTTCGGTCTACTTGTCACGGACGTGATGCCAATATACATGATCATGCCTAGATAATCTCATAACTATTCGCTTTTCTATCAATTGCTCGACAGTAATTTGTTCACCCACCGTAATACTTATGCTATCTTGAGAGAAGCCACTAGTGAAACCTATGGCCCTGGGGTCTATCTTTTATCATATAAGTTTCCATCTACTTTTATTTGCATCTTTTACTTTCCAATCTATATCATAAAAATACCAAAAATATATATCTTACCTTATTATCTCTATCAGATCTCATTTTCGCAAGTTACCGTGAAGGGATTGACAACCCCTTTATCGCGTTGGTTGCGAGGTTCTTGTTTGTTTGTGTAGGTGCGTGGGACTTTTGAGGAGCCTCCTACTGGATTGATACCTTGGTTCTCAAAAACTGAGGGAAATACTTAAACTACTTTGCTGGATCACCCTTTCCTCTTCAAGGGAAAAACCAACGCATGCTGAAGAGGTAGCAAGAAGGATTTCTGGCGCCGTTGGCGGGGAGGTCTTCGCTCAAGTCAAGACATACCAAGGACCCATCACAAACTCGTCTCCCTTGGATTACATTATTTGCCATTTGCCTCTCGTTTTCCTCTCCCCCACTTCACCCTTGCCATTTTATTCACCCTCTCTTTCCCGTCGCCTCTCTTTTCGCTTGCCTTTTGTGTGCTTGTGTGTTAGTTCTTTTATCTTGTCGTCATGGCTAGTCCTCCTATCCTCGTTATTACTTTCGAGCATGAAGTTCTCAATTTTAAGCAAAGGGAGGGAGAAAATCTAAAAGATGCTTGGCATAGAATTTGCAATGCTCAGAATAGATCTACTAGGGAGCAATCTACTTCCGTTCTTCTTCGCTATTTTTATGTAGGCATCACTCCTTGGAACAGATATATTCTTGATACCATTACCGGAGGGAATTTCTTGGGTAGCCATACTTTTGATTCTTATAATGCTATGATAGATTTGTTTGGCCTACCACCTCTTTTGGTTAATGGAACTATTTTAACTTTGGAACATGTGATGCAAAGGCTTGAAATTATTGAAAATAAAGTTGCCACTGTAGAATTGATTGAAAAGTTGGATAAAAAGATACACAACCAAATTACCCAATATGGATCTAAGGTAGGAGTTACTCTGAATTTTTTAAAGAAAAGGAACCTATAGTTAACGATAGAATAGACAAAGATTCCACAAGAATTGGTAAACTTGAGGATATTATTACCAACTTAGGATCTGCCTTTTGATCCGTGAAAAATACTCCAAGTCATCCTCCTACCAAAATTGCCAAGTTAATGTATGTTCCTAAAAATAAGGGTGAATCTTCTAGTAAGGAAAATGCGGATCTCAAATCAATAAGTGTTCATCCCAATTTTTTTGCAATCATTAAGGAACCTTTTGCTACAAATGAATTTCTTGATCTCTTGCCTAGGAGTTTGATTATTAATAAAAAATAAGGAAACTCCTAAGGGTTATAAGTGTTCTGTTGAAGAATTGCATACCAAAGATGGCAATACGTAGATCTATTCTTGCTTTTATGCCTAGCTAGGGGCGTTAAACGATAGCGCTTGTTGGGAGGAAACCCAATTTTATTTTTGTTTCTTGCTTTTTTGCTTATGTTTAGTAATAAATAATTGATCTAGACTATGGTTAGATGTGGTTTTATGTTTTAATTAGTGTTTGTGCCAAGTAAAACCTATAGGATCTTCTTGGGTGATAGTTAATTTGATCTTGCTGAAAAGCAAAAACTTTTGCGCGCACGAGAATAATTTTCGTAAATCACCGAAACGTGCTTTTTAGTTGATTATTTTTGCAAGATTAATAAACAAATTATTTAGGACTTCCTATTTTGGTAGAAGTTTTTAGGTTCCAAAAGTTTGCGTTTGATACAGATTGCTACAGACTGTTCTGTTTTTGACAGATTCTGTTTTTGTGTGTTGTTTGCTTATTTTGATGAATCTATGGCTAGTATCGGGGGTTATGAACCATATAGAAGTTGGAATATAGTAGGTTTAACACTAATATAAATAAAGAATGAGTTCATTACAGTACCTTAAAGTGGTGGTTCGTTTTATTTCGCTAACGGAGCTTATGAGATTTTCTGTTGAGTCTTGTGTTGTGAAGTTTTCAAGTTTTGGGTAAAGATTTGATGGACTATGGAATAAGGAGTGGCAAGAGCCTAAGCTTGGGGATGCCCATGGCACCCCAAGATATTCAAGGACAACCAAAAGCCTAAGCTTGGGGATGCCCCGGAAGGCATCCCCTCTTTCGTCTTAATTCCATCCGTAACTTTACTTGGAGCTATATTTTTATTCACCACATGATATGTGTTTTGCTTGGAGCGTCTTGTATGATATGAGTCTTTGCTTTTTAGTTTACCACAATCATCCTTGCTGTACACACCTTTTGGCAGAGACACACATGAATTGGAATTTGTTAGAATACTCTATGTGCTTCACTTATATCTTTTGAGCTAGATAATTTTTGCTCTAGTGCTTTGCTTATATCTTTTTAGAGCACGGCGGTGGCTTGATTTTGTAGAAATTGTTGATCTCTAATGCTTCACATATACAATTTTGAGAGTCTTTTAGAACAGCATGGTATTTGCTATGGTTATAAAAATTGGTCCTAGAATGATGGGCATCCAAGTTGGGTATAATAAAAACTTTCATATAAAGTGCTTTGAATACTAAGAGAAGTTTGATTCTTTATGATTGTTTTGAGACATGAAGATGGTGATATTAGAGTCATGCTAGTGAGTAGTTGTGAATTTGAGAAAAACTTGTGTTAAAGTTCATGATTCCCGTAGCATGCACGTATGGTGAACCGTTATGTGATGAAGTTGGAGCATAATTTATTTATTGGTTGTCTCCCTCATGTGTGGAGGTCGGGATCGCGCGATGGTTAACTCCTACCAACCCTTCCCCTAGGAGAATGCGTGTAGTACTTTGTTTTGATAACTTGTAGATTTTTTCAATAAGTATGTCAGTTCTTTATGACTAATGTTGAGTCCATGGATTATACACACTCTCACCCTTTCTACCATTGCTAGCCTCTCTTGTGCCGCGCAAGTTTCGCCGGTACCATACACCCACCATATACCTTCCTCAAAACAGCCACCATACTTACCTATTATGGCATTTCCATAGCCATTTCGAGATATATTGCCATGCAACTTTCCATCGTTCCATTTATTATGACATGTTTCATCATTGTCATATTGCTTTTCATGATCATGTAGTTGACATCATATTTGTGGCAAAGCCACCCTTCATAATTCTTTCATACATGTCACTCTTGATTCATTGCACATCCCGGTACACCGCCGGAGGCATTCACATAGAGTCATATGTTGTTCTAAGTATTGAGTTGTAATTTTTGAGTTGTAAGTAAATAAAAGTGTGATGATCTCCATTTTTAGAGCATTGTCCCAGTGAGGAAAGGATGATGGAGACTATGATTCCCCCACAAGTCGGGATGAGACTCCGGATGAAAAAAAGGCCAAACAAGGAGAGAAAGGTCCAAAAAATGAGAGATAAAGAGAGAAGGGGCAATGTTATTATCCTTTTACCACACTTGTGCTTCAAAGTAGCAACATGATCTTCATGATAGAGAGTCTCCTATGTTGTCACTTTCATATACTAGTGGGAATTTTTCATTATAGAACTTGGCTTGTATATTCCAATGATGGGCTTCCTCAAGGTGCCCTAGGTCTTCGTGAGCAAGCAAGTTGGATGCACACCCACTTAGTTTCCTTTTGAGCTTTCATACACTTATAGCTCTAGTGCATCCGTTGCATGGCAATCCCTACTCACTCATATTGATATCTATTGATGGGCATCTCCATAGTCCGTTGACACGCCTAGTTGATGTGAGACTATCTTCCTCCTTTTTGTCTTCTCCACAACCACCATTCTATTCCACCTATAGTGCTATGTCCATGGCTCACGCTCATGTATTGCGTGAAGATTGAAAAAGTTTGAGAATACTAAGGTATGAAACAATTGCTTGGCTGAAACCGGGGTTGTGCATGATTTAAATATTTTGTGTGATGAAGATAGAGCATAGCTAGACTATATGATTTTGTAGGGATAGCTTTCTTTGGCCATGTTATTTTGAGAAGACATGATTACTTTGTTAGTATGCTTGAAGTATTATTATTTTTATGTCAATATTAAACTTTTGTTTTGAATCTTATGGATCTGAACATTCATCCCACAATAAAGATAATTACATTGAGAAATATGTTAGGTAGCATTCCACATCAAAAATTCTGTTTTTATCATTTACCTACTCGAGGACGAGCAGGAATTAAGCTTGGGGATGCTTGGTACGTCTCCAACGTATCTATAATGTTTGATTGTTCCATGCTATTATATTACCCGTTTTGGATGTTTATGGGCCTTACTTTACACTTTTATATCATTTTTGGGACTAACCTACTATCCGGAGGCCCAACCCGAATTGCTGTTGTTTTGCCTATTTCAGTGTTTCGAAGGAAAGGAATATCAAACAGAGTCCAAATGGAATGAAACCTTCGGGAGCGATCTTTTCGGAACAAACGCAATCCAAGAGACTTAGAGTGGACGTCAAGAAGCAGCCGAGGCGGCCACGAGGCAGGAGGGCGCGCCCTAGGGGGGCAGGCGCGCCTCCCACCCTCGTGGGCCCCTCGTGGCTCCCCTGACCTACCTCCTTCGCCTATATATATATCCATATACCCCGAAAACATCCAAGAGCACCACGAAAAACTATTTCCACCGCTGCAACCTTCTGTATCCGCGAGATCCCATCTTGGAGCCTTCGTCGGTGCTCCGCCGGAGGGGGATTCAACCACGGAGGGCCTCTACATCATCTCCAAGGCCTCACCGATGAGTCGTGAGTAGTTTACCACAGACCTTTGGGTCCATAGTTATTAGCTAGATGGCTTCTTCTCTCTCTTTGAATCTCAATACAAAGTTCTCCTCGATCTTGTAACTCCTTTTGCGGTGTGTTTGTCGAGATACGATGAATTGTTGGTTTATGATCAAGTTTATCTATGATAAATATTTGAATCTCCTCTGAATTCTTTTATGTGTGATTGGTTATCTTTGCAAGTCTCTTCGAATTATCAGTTTGGTTTGGCCTACCAGATTGATCTTTCTTGCAATGAGAGAAGTTCTTAGCTTTGGGTTCAATCTTGCGGTGTCCTTTCCCAATGACAGCAGGGGCAGCAAGGCATGTATTGTATTGTTGCGATCGAGGATAAAAAGATGGGGTTTATATCATATTGCATGAGTTTACCCCTCTACATCATGTCATCTTTCTTAATGCGTTACTCTGTTCTTCATGAACTTAATACTCTAGATTCAGACAGGAGTCGGTCGATGTGTGGAGTAATAGTAGTAGATGCAGAATCATTTCGGTCTACTTGTCACGGACGTGATGCCTATATACATGATCATGCCTAGATAAAATCATAACTATCCGCTTTTCTATCAATTGCTCGACAGTAATTTGTTCACCCACCGTAATACTTATGCTATCTTGAGATAAGCCACTAGTGAAACCTATGGCCCCCGGGTCTATCTCTTATCATATAAGTGTCCATCTACTTTTATTTGCATATTTTACTTTCCAATCTATATCATAAAAATACCAAAAATATTTATCTTACCTGATTATCTCTATCAGATCTCACTTTCGCAAGTTACCGTGAAGGGATTGACAACCCCTTTATCGCGTTGGTTGCGAGGTTCTTGTTTGTTTGTGTAGGTGCGTGGGACTTTTAAGGAGCCTCCTACTAGATTGATACCTTGGTTCTCAAGGAAAATAGTTATGTTACTTTGCTGCTTCACCCTTTCCTCTTCAAGGGAAAAACCAACGCATGCTCAAGAGGTAGAAAATTACATAAACGCACCCCGAGGTTCATCAATCATGGAGATCGCTCAGGGACGACAAACCAGTGAGTAATAGTCCATGAAACGACCCAGAATCGGCCAAAACTGTGATTGTTGATGACCGACACGTAAGCGCACCTTGCGGGTCAACAAACATGGAAATCGCGTTGGGATCCCAAAACGGTGAGTAATAGTCCACGAAACGGGTCAGAATTGACAAGAACCACGAGTGTTGATGACCGATACGTAAACGCACCCCGGGGTCCGTTAAACGTGGAAATCACTCCGGGACCCCAAAACAGTGAGTAATAGTCCATAGAAATGGGCCGGAATCGGCCAAAACTGTGAGTGTTGATGACCGACAAGTAAGCGCAACTTGGGGTTCGACAACTTTGGAAATCGTTCGGGACCCCAAAATGGTAATTAATAGTCCACAAAACGGGTCAAATTGGCCAAAGTTGTGAGTGTTGACGACGAACACGTAAACACAACCCGGGGATCGTTAATCATGGAAATTGCTCTGGCACCCCAAAACGATGAGTAATAGTGCTTGAAATGGACTAGAATTAGCCAAAACTGTGAGTGTTGATGACCAAAACGTAAACGCACCCCGGGGTTCGTTAATCGTGGAAATCACTCCAGAACACGTAAGCGCAACTCGGGGTTCAACAACTATGGAAATCGCTTTGTGACCCTAAAATGGTAAGTAATAGTCCACGAAACAGGCCAGAATTGACCAAAATTGTGAGTGTTGACGACAGACACGTAAACGTATCCCAGGGATCGTCAATCATGGAAATCACTCTGGCACCCCAAAACGATGAGTAACAGTGCTTGAAACGGACCAGAATTGGCCAAAATTGTGAGTGTTGATGACTGACACGTAACGCACCCTGTGGTTCGTTAATCGTGGAAATCACCGGACCCAAAACAGTGAGTAATAGTCCACGAACGGGTGGAATCGGCCAAAACTGTGAGTGTTGATGGCCGACACATAAGCACACCTTGGGGGTTCAACAACTATGGAAATCACTTCGGGACCCCAAAATGGTGAGTAATAGTCCATGAAACGTGTCAGAATTGGCCAAAATTGTGAGTGTCAACGGCAGACACGTAAACGCACCCCAGGGATCGTCAATCATGCAAATCGCTCTGGGACCCCAAAACGGTGAGTAATAGTACACGAAACGGACCAGAATTGGCTGAAATTGTGAGTGTTGACGACAGACACGTAAACGTATCCCAGGGATCGTCAATCATGGAAATCACTCTGGCACCCCAAAACGATGAGTAATGATGCTTGAAACGGACCAGAATTGGCCAAAATTGTGAGTGTTGATGGTGACACGTAAACGCACCCCAGGGTTCGTTAATCGTGGAAATCACTTCGGGACCCAAAACAGTGAGTAATAGTCCACGAAACGGGGTGGAATCGGCCAAAACTGTGAGTGTTGATGGCTGACACATAAGCACACCTTGGGGGTTCAACAACTATGGAAATCACTTCGGGACCCCAAAATGGTGAGTAATAGTCCATGAAACGTGTCAGAATTGGCCAAAATTGTGAGTGTCAACGGCAGACACGTAAACGCACCCCAGGGATCGTCAATCGTGCAAATCGCTCTGGGACCCCCAAACGGTGAGTAATAGTACACGAAACGGACCAGAATTGGCTGAAATTGTGAGTGTTGACGACAGACACGTAAACGTATCCCAGGGATCGTCAATCATGGAAATCACTCTGGCACCCCAAAACGATGAGTAACAGTGCTTGAAACGGACCAGAATTGGCCAAAATTGTGAGTGTTGATGACTGACACGTAAACGCACCCCAGGGTTCGTTAATCGTGGAAATCACCGGGACCCAAAACAGTGAGTAATAGTCCACGAAGCGGGGTGGAATCGCCAAAAGCGTGAGTGTTGATGGCGACACATAAGCACACCTTGGGGTTCAACAACTATGGAAATCACTTGGGACCCCAAAATGGTGAGTAATAGTCCATGAAACGTGTCAGAATTGGCCAAAATTGTGAGTGTCAACGGCAGACACGTAAACGCACCCCAGGGATCGTCAATCGTGCAAATCGCTCTGGGACCCCCAAACGGTGAGTAATAGTACACGAAACGGACCAGAATTGGCTGAAATTGTGAGTGTTGACGACAGACACGTAAACGTATCCCAGGGATCGTCAATCATGGAAATCACTCTGGCACCCCAAAACGATGAGTAACAGTGCTTGAAACGGACCAGAATTGGCCAAAATTGTGAGTGTTGATGACTGACACGTAAACGCACCCCAGGGTTCGTTAATCGTGGAAATCACTTCGGGACCCAAAACAGTGAGTAATAGTCCACGAAACGGGGTGGAATCGGCCAAAACTGTGAGTGTTGATGGCCGACACATAAGCACACCTTGGGGGTTCAACAACTATGGAAATCAATTCGGGACCCCAAAATGGTGAGTAATAGTCCATGAAACGTGTCAGAATTGGCCAAAATTGTGAGTGTCAACGGCAGACACGTAAACGCACCCCAGGGATCGTCAATCGTGCAAATCGCTCTGGGACCCCAAAACGGTGAGTAATAGTACACGAAACGGACCAGAATTGGCTGAAATTGTGAGTGTTGATGACCGACACGTAACCGCACCCCGGGGTTCGTTAATCGTGGAAATCACTCCGGGACCCCAAAACAGTGAGTAATAGTCCACGAAACGTGCCAGAATCTGCCAAAACTGTGAGCGTTGATGATCGACACGTAAGCGCACCTTGGGGTTCAACAACTATGGAAAATGCTATCAATAGCGCGGGCGGCCGCACTACTAATAAGGCGCTACAACTAATAGATAGTAGTAGCGCTCTATGTACCCGCGCTACTAGTATTAACTGTATCAGTAGCGCTTTTCCCACATGCGCTACTAATAAGTATTAGTAGCGATTTTATTTGCCTGCCTACTACATTTTCCCTACTTCCTATTGATCTAGACTAGTACCCCTTTCAATAAACTGCATTTTCACATATACCAGATAACAATATCATTAACCACAATACCATATAGTCATACAATAGTCGTACAATATCATTAAGCGTTATAATTACTCATATATAGTCAACATGCATCCTCACACACATATATGGTTCATATAGTAGCATATATGATCAGCAGTACTAGGTAGTCATACAACATACAGTAGTCTACTAGGGGTAGTCATACATCCACGCACATATGTAGTTCTAGATGATATCAACATCAACCACCATCCTCAAGCCATGGTGGTGGGTGTTCCTGATAGTAATTAGGAAGGAGGGAGGAAGGAGGGAGGGAGGAGTGGTAGGATGGAGGGAACATGTGGGAAGGATGGGGGAGGAAAGAGGAGGGAGGTAGGAGGAGCTACCTCGGTGGCGGTGATGGGGGGAGGGAGGGGAAGGGGGCGACGGCAGCTGGATGGAGGAGAGAGGGGGTGACAGCGGTGGGAAGGGAGGGGACGATGGCCGGCAGCCAGATGGAGGCGGAAGGGGGCGACATCGGCAGCAGCGCGCGGGCGGCAATGTGGCGGCGGCAAACGACACGGTGCGGGGGAGAGTGAGTGGAGCAGATAGAGAGGAGAGTGAGGGGAGGCCTGGTGATAGGATGGCTTTAGCAGTAGCGCATTTCTGGGTAACGCGCTGCTGCTAAAGGCCCTAGCAGTAGCGCCTTTAGGAAAAACGCTACTACTAAGTGTAAGCATGCAAAAATACATTGGCCAGCAATGATCTTTTTGTGTACAATCTGAATTGTCAATATGAGTCCTCTCCGGTAGGAACCGGAGAAGACTCATATTGCGGCCACAAATTCTACACATAGAGTTCAATGAAGAACAAGTGGTTATGATAGTTTGTGAAGTAACATATTTAAGGTGGTAAACACCCTGTTCGAGGAGCGAGGTGGGACTAAACTTGTGGGCTGAACTTATCAGGAGCGAGCTTTCTCAAAATGCGCTACTGCTAACATAAATAGCAGTAGCGTGGTCTGTAAAACGGCGCTACTGCTATAACTAGCTTGACGGGAGGTCATGGCAATTATAGCAGTAGCGCTGTTTACAGATGACGTGCTACTGCTATTTTTCTTACAGCAGCGCGTTTCTATGGAACGCGCTGCTCCTAAATGGCAGTATCGCCGTATTTTAAAGAGCGTTGTTGGTAAGATTCGGTGTATAAGGTTTTTCCTAGTAGTGGCACCCCGGGGTTCGTCAATCGTGGAAATCACTTCGGGACCCCAAAGCTGAGTAATAGTCCAAGAAATGTGCCAGAATCGGCCCAAACTGCGAGTCTTGACGACCAACACGTAAGCACACACTGGGTTCGACAACCATGGAAATCACTTTGGGACCCAAAACGGGGAGTAATAGTCCATGAAAGATCCTAGAATCGGACAAACCTAGGATTATTGATGAATGATACATAAACGCATCCCGGGGTTCATCAATCATGGAAATCGCTCAGGGACCCTAAATCAGTGAGTAATAGTCCATGAAACGGGCCAGAATCGCCCAAAACTGTGATTGTAGATGACCGACACGTAAGCGCACCTTGGGGTTCAACAACCATGGAAATCGCTTTGGGACCCCAAAATGGTGAGTAATAGTCCACGAAACGGCCCAGAATCGGCAAAAACTGTGAGTGTTGATGACCGACACGTAAACGCACCCCGGGGTTCATTAATCGTGGAAATCACTTCGAGACCCCAAAACAGCTAGTAATAGTCCACGAAACGGCCCAGAATCAGCCAAAACTGTGACTGTTGATGGCTGACACGTAAACACACCCCAGGGTTCGTTAATCGTGGATATCACACCGGGACCCCAAAACAGTGAGTAAATAGTCCACGAAACAGGCCAGATTCGGTCAAAACTGTGAGTGTTGATGACTGACACGTAAGCGTAATCTTGGGTTCGACAACTATGGAAATCGCTTCGGGGCCCCAAAACAGCAAGTAATACTCCACGAGACGGGTCAGAATTGGCCAAAACTGTGAGCGTTAGGGACGGACATGTAAACACGCCCTGGGGATCGTCAATCGTGGAAATCGCTATGGCACCCCAAAATGATGAGTAATAGTGCTCGAAATGGACCAGAATCGGCCAAAATTGCGAGTGTTGATGACCGACACATAAACGCACCCCTGGTTCGTTAATTGTGGAAATCACTCTGGGACCCCAAAACAGTGAATAATAGTCCATGAAACGGGCCAGAATCAGCCAAAACTGTGAGTGTTGGTGACCGACACGTAAGCGCACCTTGGGGTTCAACAACTATGGAAATCGCTTCGGGACGCCAAAACGGTGTGTAAAAGTCCACGAAACGGGTCAGAATTGGCCAAAACTGTGAGTGTTCACGACGGACACGTAAACACACCCCGGGGATTGTCAATCATGGAAATCGCTCTGAGACCCCAAAACGGTGAGTAATAGTGCACGAAACGGACCAGAATCGGCCAAAATTGTTAGTGTTGACGACCAACGCGCAATTACACCCTGGGTTCGACAACCATGGAAATCACTTTGGGACCCTAAAATGGTGAGTAATAGTGCATGAAACGTGTCAGAATCGACAAAAACGGCGAGTGTTGATGACCGAGACGTAAACGCACCCCGCGGTTCGGTAATCGTGGAAATCACTCCGGGACCCCAAAACAGTGAGTAATAGGCCACGAAATGGCCCAGAATCGGCCAAAACTATGAGTGTTGATGACCAACACATAAACACACCCGGGGTTCGTTAATCGGGGAAATCACTCCAGGACCCCAAATAAGAGAGTAATAGGCCACAGAACGGCCTAGAATCAGCAAAAACTGTGATTGTTGATGACCGACAAGTAAACGCACCCCGGGGTTCATTAATCGTGGAAATCACTTCGGGGCCCCAAAACGGCTAGTAATAGTCCACGAAACGGCCCAGAATCAGCCAAAACTGTGAGTGTTGATGACCGACACGTAAAGACACCCGGAGGTTCGTTAATCATGGATATCACTCCGGGACCCCAAAACAGTGAGTAATAGTCCACGAAACGGCCCAGAATCAACCAAAACTGTGGGTGTTGATTGCTGACACGTAAACACACCCCAGGGTTCGTTAATCATGGATATCACACCGGGACCCCAAAACAGTGAGTAAATAGTCCACGAAACAGGCCAGATTCGGTCAAAACTGTGAGTGTTGATGACCGACACGTAAGCGTAACCTAGGGTTCGACAACTATGGAAATCGCTTCTGGGCCCCAAAACGGCAAGTAATAGTCCACGAAACGGGTCAGAATTGGCAAAAACTGTGAGCGTTAGGGACGGACACGTAAACACGCCCTGGGGATCGTCAATCGTGGAAATCGCTATGGCACCCCAAAACGATGAGTAATAGTGCTCGAAATGGACCAGAATCGACCAAAATTGTGAGTATTTATGACCGACACATAAACACACCCCTAGGTCGTTAATCGTGGAAATCACTCTGGGACCCCAAAACAGTGAATGATAGTCCACGAAACGGGCGAGAATCAGCCAAAACTGTGAGTGTTGGTGACCAAACACGTAAGCGCACCTTGGGGTTCAAAACTATGAAATAAACCACGGGCGCCAAAGCGGCGTGTAAAAGTCCACAAAGCGGGTCGAATTGGCCAAAACTGTGAGTGTTCACGATGGACACGTAAACGCATCCCGGGGATTGTCAATCATTGAAATCGTTCTGGGACCCCAAAACGGTGAGTAATAGTGCAAGAAACGGACCAGAATCGGTCAAAATAGTTAGTGTTGACGACCAACGCATAATTCCACCCTAGGTTCGACAACCATGGAAATCACTTTGGGATCCTAAAATGGTGAGTAATAGTGCATGAAACGGGTCAGAATCGACAAAAACGGCGAGTGTTGATGACCGACACGTAAACGCACCCCGCGGTTCGTTAATTGGGGAAATCACTCCGGACCCCAAAGCAGTTAATAGTTAATATGGTGTTGAAATCACTTCGGGACCCCAAAATAAGAGAGTAATAGGCCACGGGCGTCCTAGAATCAGCAAAAACTGTGATTGTTGATGACCGACAAGTAAACGCACCGGGGTTCATTAATCGTGGAAATCACTTGGGACCCCAAAGCGGCTAGTAATAGTCCACAAAACGCCCGTAATCAGCCAAAACTGTGAGTGTTGATGACCGACACGTAAAGACACCCGAGGTTCGTTAATCATGGATATCACTCCGGGACCCCAAAACAGTGAGTAATAGTCCACGAAATGGGCGAATCAACCAAAACTGGGGTGTTGATTGCCACGTAAACACACCCGTGGTTCGTTAATCATGGATATCACACCGACCCCAAAACAGCAGTAAATAGTCCACTTAAACAGGATTCGTCAAAACTGAGTGTTGATGAACACGTAAGCGTAGGTTCGACAACCATGGAAATCGCTCCTGGGCCCCAAAACGGCAAGTAATAGTCCACGAAACGGGTCAGAATTGGCAAAAACTGTGAGCGTTAGGGACGGACACGTAAACACGCCCTGGGGATCGTCAATCGTGGAAATCGCTATGGCACCCCAAAACGATGAGTAATAGTGCTCGAAATGGACCAGAATCGACCAAAATTGTGAGTATTTATGACCGACACATAAACACACCCCTAGGTCGTTAATCGTGGAAATCACTCTGGGACCCCAAAACAGTGAATGATAGTCCACGAAACGGGCCAGAATCAGCCAAAACTGTGAGTGTTGGTGACCGACACGTAAGCGCACCTTGGGGTTCAAAAACTATGAAATCGCTTCTGGACGCCAAAACGGCGAGTAAAAGTCCACAAAACGGGTCAGAATTGGCCAAAACTGTGAGTGTTCACGATGGACACGTAAACGCATCCCGGGGATTGTCAATCATTGAAATCGTTCTGGGACCCCAAAACGGTGAGTAATAGTGCACGAAACGGACCAGAATCGGTCAAAATAGTTAGTGTTGACGACCAACGCATAATTCCACCCTAGGTTCGACAACCATGGAAATCACTTTGGGATCCTAAAATGGTGAGTAATAGTGCATGAAACGGGTCAGAATCGACAAAAACGGCGAGTGTTGATGACCGACACGTAAACGCACCCCGCGGTTCGTTAATTGGGGAAATCACTCCAGGACCCCAAAACAGAGAGTAATAGGCCACGGAACGTCCTAGAATCAGCAAAAACTGTGATTGTTGATGACCAACAAGTAAACGCACCCGGGGTTCATTAATCGTGGAAATCACTTCGGGACCCCAAAACGGCTAGTAATAGTCCACAAAACGGCCCAGAATCAGCCAAAACTGTGAGTGTTGATGACCGACACGTAAAGACACCCCGAGGTTCGTTAATCATCGATATCACTCCGGGACCCCAAAACAGTGAGTAATAGTCCACGAAATGGGCCAGAATCGGCCAAAACTGTGAGTGTTTATGATTGACACGTAAAAGCAATCTTGGGTTCGACAACTATGGAAATCGTTTTGGGGCCCCAAAACGGCAAGTAGTAGTCCATGAAACGGGTCCGAATTGGCCAAAACTATGAGTGTTGAGGACGGACACGCAAACACGCCCTGGGGATCCTCAATCGTGGAAATCGCTACGGCACCACAAAATGATGAGTAATAGTGCTTGAAATGGACCAGAATCAGCCAAAATTGTGAGTGTTGATGACCGACACATAAACGCACCCTGGGGTGAGTTAATCGTGGAAATCACTCTGGGACCCCAAAACAGTGAGTAATAGTCCATGAAACGGGCCAGAATCAGCCAAAACTGTGAGTGTTAATGACTGACACGTAAGCGCACCTTGGGGTTCAACAACTATGGAAATCGCTTCGGGACTCCAAAATGGTGAGTAATAGTCCATGAAACGGCTCAGAATTGGCAATACTGTGAGTGTTCACGACGGACACGTAAATGCACCCCGGGAATCGTCAATCATGGAAATCGCTCTGGGACCCCAAAACAGTGAGTAATAGTGCACGAAACAGACCAGAATCAGCCAAAATTGTTAGTGCTGACGACCAACACGCAATTACACCCTGGGTTCGATAACTATGGAAATCACTTTGGGACCCCAAAATGGTGAGTAACAGTCCACGAAACGGGTCAGAATCGACAAAACAGTGAGTAATAGTGAAAATCACTCAGGGACCACAAAACAGTGAGTAATAGTCCACGAAACGGCCCAAAATCATCCAAAACTATGAGTGTTGATGACCGACGCGTAAACGCACCCCGGGGTTCGTTAATCGTGGAAATCACTCCAGGACCCCAAAACAATGAGTTATAGTCCACGAAACAGGCCAGAATCGGCCAAAACTGTGAGTGTTGATGACCAACACGTAAGCGCAACTTGGGGTACAACAACTATGGAAATCACTTCGGGACCCCAAAACGGTGAGTAATAGTCCATGAAACGAGTCAGAATTGGCCAAAACTGTGAGTGTTGACGTCAGACACATAAACACATCCGAGGATCGTCAATCGAGCAAATCGCTCTGGCACCCTAAAATGATGAGTAATAGTGCTCGAAATAGACCATAATCGGCCAAAATTGTGAGTGTGGAGAACCGACACGTAACCGCACCCCGGGGTTCGTTAATCGTGGAAATCACTCCGGGACCCCAAAACAGTGAGTGTCGATGACCGACACTTAAGCGCACCTTGGGGTTCAACAACTATGGAAATCGCTTCGGGACGCCAAAACGGTCAGTAATAGTCCACTAAACGGACCAGAATCAGCCAAAATTGTGAGTGTTGACGACGGACACGTAAACACATCCCGGGGATCGTCAATCGTGAAAATCACTTCAGGATCCCAAAACTGGGTAATAGTCCAAGAAACGGGCCATAATCGGCCCAAACTATGAGTCTTGACGACCAACACGTAAGCACACCCTGGGGTTCGACAACCATGGAAATCACTTTGGGACCCCAAAATGTTGAGTAATAGTCCATGTAAGAGCCCGGAATCAGACAAACCTAGGATTATTGATGAACGATACATAAACACACCCCGGGGTTCATCAATCATGCAAATCGCTCTGGGAGCCCAAATCAGTAAGTAATAGTCCATGAAACAGGCCAGAATCTGCCAAAACAGGGATTGTTGATGACCGACATGTAAGCGCACCTTTGGGGTTGAACAAGCATGGAAATCGTTTGGGACCCCAAAACGGTGAGCAATAGTCCACGAAACGGGTCAGAATTGACCAAAACCGCGAGCGTTGATGACCGACACGTAAACGCACCTCGGGGTTCGTTAATCATGGATATCACTCCGCGACCCCAAAACAGTGAGTAATAGTCCACAAAACGGGCCACAATCGGCCGAAACTCTGACTGTTGATGACTGACACGTAAGCGCAACTTGGGGTTCAACAACTACTTAAATCGCTTCAGGAACACAAAACGGTAAGTAATAGTCCATGAAAGCGGGCGAATCGCCAAAATCGTGAGTGACGGACACGTAACGCACCCCGGGTATCGTCAATCGTGGAAATCGCTCTGGCACCCCAAAATGATGAGTAATAGTGCTCGAAACGGACAAGAGTCGGTCAAAATTGTGAATGTTGATGACCGACATGTAAACACACCCCGGGGTTTGTTAATCGTGGAACTCACTCCGGGACCCCAAAACACTGACACGTAAGAGCACCTATGGCGTTGAAGAAACATGGAAATCGCTTTGGGACCCCAAAACAGTGAGCAATAGTCCACGAAACGGGTCAGAATCGACAAAAACCGTGAGTGTTGATGACCGACTCATAAACGCACCTCGGGGTTCGTTAATCGTGGAAATCACTCCGGGACACCGAAACAATGAGTAATAGGCCACGAAAAGGCCCAAAATCAGCCAAAACTATGAGTGTTGATGACCGACACGTAAACGCACCCCGGGGTTCGTTAACCGTTGATATCACTCCGGGACCCCAAAAGATTGAGTAATAGTCCATGTAACAGGGCAGAATCGGCCAAAACTGTGAGTGTTGATGGTCGACACGTAAGCGCAACTTGGGGTTCAACAACAATGGAAATCGCTTTAGGACACCAAAATGGTTTGTAATAGTCCATAAAATGGGTTAGAATTGGCCCAAACTGTCAGTGTTGACGACGGACACGTAACGCACCCTGGGGATCGTCAATCATGGAAATCGCTCTGGGACCCCAAAGCGATGAGTAATATTGCACGAAACGGACCAGAATCGGGCAAAATTGTTAGTGTTGATGACCAACATGTAAATGCACCCCGAGGTTCGTTAACCGTGGAAATCACTTCGGGACCCCAAAACTGAGTAATAGTCCAAGAAACGGGCCAAAATTGGCCCAAACTACGAGTCTTGACGACCAAAACATAGGCACACCTTGTGGTTCGACAATCATGGAAATAACTTTGGGACCCCCAAACGGTGAGTAATAGTCCACGAGACAGGTCAGAATCGACAAAAACCGCGAGTGTTGATGACCGACACGTAAGCGCACCATGGGGTTCAACAACTATGGAAATCGCTTCGGGACCCCAAAACGGTGAGTAATAGTCAACGAAACGGGTCAGAATTGGCCAAAACTTTGAGTGTTAAAGGCGGACACATAAATGCTCCCCGGGGATTGTCAATCGTCGAAATCGCTTTGGGACCCCAAAACAATGAGTAATATTGCACTAAACGGACCAGAATCGGGCAAAATTGTGGCTGTTGATGACCGACACGTAAACGCACCCCGGGTTCGTCAATCGTAGAAATCACTTCGGGACCCCAATACTGAGTAATAGTCCAAGAAACGGGCCAGAATCGGCCCAAACTGCGAGTCTTGATGACCAACACGTAAGCACACCTTGGCGTTCGACAACCATGGAAATCACTTTGGGACCCCAAAACAGTAAGTAATAGTCCATGAAAGAGCCCAGAATTGGACAAACCTAGGATTTTAGATGAACGACGAAAACCCACCCCGGGGTTCATCATTCATGGAAATCGCTCAGGGACCCCAAGTCAGTGAATAACGGTCCATGAAACGGGCCAGAATCTGTCAAAACTGGGATTGTTGATGACTGACACGTAAGCGCACCTTTGGGGTTGAAGAAACATGGAAATCGCTTTGGGACCACAAAACGGTGAGTAATAGTCCACGAAACGGGTCAGAATCGACAAAAACCGCGAGTGTTGATGACCGACACGTAAACGCACCCCGGGGTTCGTTAATCATGGAAATCACTCCGGGACCCCAAAACAGTGAGTAATAGTCCACGAAACGGCCCAGAATCGGCCAAAACTATGAGTGTTGATGACCGACACGTAAACACACCCTGGGGTTCGTTAATCGTGGAAATCAATCCGGGACCCCAAAACAGTGAGTAATTGTCCATGAAACGGGCCAGAATCGGCTAAAAATGTGAGTGTTGATGACCGACACGTAAGCGCACCTTGGGGTTCAACAACTATGGAAATCGATTCGGGACCCCAAAACGGTTAGTAATAGTCAACGAAACGGGTCAGAATTGGCTAAAATTGTGAGTGTTGACGGCGGACACATAAATGCACCCCGGGGAGTGTCAATCGTGGAAATCGCTCTGGGACCCCAAAACGGTTAGTAATAGTGCACTAAACGGACCAGAATCGACCAAAATTGTGAGTGTTGACGATGGACACGTAAACGCATATCGGGGATCGTCAATGGTGGAAATCACTTCGGGACCCCAAAACTAGGTAATAGTCCAAGAAACAGGTCATAATCGGCCCAAACTGCGAGTCTTCACGACCAACACGTAAGCACACCTTGGGGTTCGACAACCATGGAAATCACTTTGGGACCCCAAAACGGTGAGTAATAGTCCATAAAAGAGCCCAGAATCGGACAAACCAAGGATTATTGATGAACTACATAAACGCACCCCGGGGTTCATCAATCATGGAAATCGCTCAGGGACCCCAAGTCAGTGAATAACGGTCCATGAAACGGGCCAGAATCGGACAAACCTAGGATTGTTGATGAACTACATAAACGCACACCGGGGTTCATGAATCATGTAAATCGCTCAGGGACCCCTAATCAGTCGGTAATAGTGCATGAAACGGGCCAGAATCGGTCAAATCTGTGATTGTTGATGACCGACACATAAGCGCACCTTGGGGTTCAACAAACACGGAAATCACTTTGGGATCCCAAAACGGTGAGTAATAGTCCGCGAAACAGGTCAGAATTGACAAAAACCGCGAGTGTTGATGACCGACACGTAAACGCACCCCGGGGTTCGTTAATCGTGGAAATCACTTCGAGACCCCAAAACAGCGAGCAATAGTCCACAAAAACGGGCCAGAATCGGCCAAAACTGTGAGTGTTGATGACTGACACGTAAGCGCAACTTGGGGTTCAACAACTATGAAAATCGCTTCAGGAACACAAAACGGTAAGTAATAGTCCGCGAAACGGGCCAGAACTGACCAAAACTGTGAGTGTGACGGACACGTAACGCACCCCGGGTATCGTCAATCGTGGAAATCGCTCTGGCACCCCCAAAATGATGAGTAATAGTGCTCGAAACGGACAAGAATCGCCAAAATTGTGAATGTTGATGACCGACATGTAAACGCACCCCGGGGTTCGTTAATCGTGGAAATCACCCCGGGACCCCAAAACAACGAGTAATAGTCCATGAAACGGCCCAGAATCAGCCAAAACTGTGAGTGTTGATGACCGACACGTAAACACACCACGGGTTCGTTAATCATGGAGATCACTCCGGGACCCCAAAACAGTGAGTGATTGTCCACGAAACAGGGAAGAATCGGCCAAAACTGTGAGTGTTGATTACCGACACGTAAGCCTTGGGTTCAACAACTATGGAAATCGCTTCGGGACCCCAAAACGGTGAGTAATAGTCAACGAAACGTGTCAGAATTGGCGAAAACTATGAGTGTTGAAGGCGGACACATAAATGCACCCCGAGGATTGTCAATCATGGAAATCGCTTTGGGACCCCAAACATTTAGTAAAATTGCAGTAAACAGACCAAAATCGGCCAAAATTGATAGTGTTGATGACCGACACGTAAACGCAGCCTGGGGTTCGTCAATCGAGGAAATCAGTTCTGGAACCAAAAATTGAGTAATAGTCCAAGAAACGGGCCAGAATCGGCCCAAACCGCGAGTCTTGACGACCAGCACGTAAGCACACCTTGGGGTTCGACAACCATAGAAATCACTTTGGGCCCTAAAACGGTGAGTAATAGTCCATGGAAGAGCCTAGAATCAGACAAAACTAGGATTATTGATGAACTATATAAACGCACGCCGGGGTTCATCAATCATGTAAATCGCTCAGGAACACCTAATCAGTGAGTAATAGTCCATGAAACGGGCCAGAATTGGCCAAATCTGTGATTGTTGATGACCAACACGTACACGCACCTTGGGGTTCAACAAACACGGAAATCACTTTGGGATCCCAAAACGGTGAGTAATAGTCCGTGAAACAGGTCAGAACTGACAAAGACCGCGAGTGTTGATGACCGACACGTAAACGCACCCCGGGGTTTGTTAATCATGGAAATCACTCCGGGACCCCTAAACAGTGAGTTATAGTCCACGAAACGACCCAGAAGCGGCCAAAACTATGAATGTTGATGACCGACACGTAAACGCACCTGGGGTTCGTTAATCATGGAAATCACTCTGGGAGCCCAAAGCAGTGAGTAATAGTCCACGAAACGGGCCAGAATCAGCCAAAACTGTTAGTGTGGATGACCGACTCTTAAGTGCACCTTGGGGTTCAACAACTATGGGAATCGACTCGGGACCCCAAAACGGTGAGTAATAGTCAACAAAACGGGTCAGGATTGGCCAAAACTGTGAGTGTTGATGACCGACACGTAAGCGCACCTTGGGGTTCAACAACTATGGAAATCGCTTTGGGACCACAAAACGGTGAGTAATAGTCAACAAAACGGGTCAAAATTGGCCAAAACTGTGAGTGTTGAAGGCGGACACATAAATCCTCCCCGGGGATTGTCAATAGTGGAAATCGCTTTGGGACCCCAAAACAATGAGTAATATTGCACTAAACGGACCAGAATCGGGCAAAATTGTGACTGTTGATGACCGACACGTAAACTCACCCCGGGTTCGTCAATCGTCGAAATCACTTCGGGACCCCAATACTGAGTAATAGTCCAAGAAACGGGCCAGAATCGGTCCAAACTGCGAGTCTTGACGACCAACACATAAGCAGACCTTGGCGTTCGACAACCATGGAAATCACTTTGGGACCCCAAAACAGTGAGTAATAGTCCATGAAAGAGCCCAGAATCGGACAAACCTAGGATTATTGATGAACTACAAAAACCCACCCCGGGGTTCATCAATCATGGAAATCGCTCAGGGACCCCAAGTCAGTGAATAACGGTCCATGAAACGGGCGAGAATCGGTCAAAACTGGGATTGTTGACGACTGACACGTAAGCGCACCTTTGGGGTTGAAGAAACATGGAAATCGCTTTGGTACCACAAAACGGTGAGTAATAGTCCACGAAACGGGTCAGAATCGACAAAAACCGCGAGTGTTGATGACCGACACGTAAACGCACCCTGGGGTTCGTTAATCATGGAAATCACTCCGGGACCCCAAAACAGTGAGTAATAGTCCACGAAACGGCCCAGAATCGGCCAAAACTATGAGTGTTGATGACCGACACGTAAACACACCCTGGGGTTCGTTAATCGTGGAAATCAATCCGGGACCCCAAAACAGTGAGTAATTGTCCATGAAACGGGCCAGAATCGGCTAAAAATGTGAGTGTTGATGACCGACACGTGCGCACCTTGGGGTTCAACAACTATGGAAATTGATTCGGGACCCCAAAACGGTTATTAATAGTCAACGAAACGGGTTAGAATTGGCTAAAATTGTGAGTGTTGACGGCGGACACATAAATGCACCCTGGGGAATGTCAATTGTGGAAATCGCTCTGGGACCCCAAAACGGTGAGTAATAGTGCACTAAACGGACCAGAATCGACCAAAATTGTGAGTGTTGACGACGGACACGTAAACGCATATCGGGGATCGTCAATGGTGGAAATCACTTCGGGACCCCAAAACTAGGTAATAGTCCAAGAAACAGGTCATAATCGGCCCAAACTGCGAGTCTTCACGACCAACACGTAAGCACACCTTGGGGTTCGACAACCATGGAAATCACTTTGGGACCCCAAAACGGTGAGTAATAGTCCATGAAAGAGCCCAGAATTAGACAAACCTAGGATTATTGATGAAATACATAAACGCACACCGGGGTTCATGAATCATGTAAATCGCTCAGGGACCCCTAATCACCAAGATATCTCGCATGAAACGGGCCAGAATCGGCCAAATCTGAGATTGTTGATGACCGACACGTAAGCGCACCTTGGGGTTCAACAAACACGGAAATCACTTTGGGATCCCAAAACGGTGAGTAATAGTCTACGAAACAGGTTAGAATTGATAAAAACCGCGAGTGTTGATGACCGACACGTAAACGCACCCTGGGGTTCATTAATCATGGAAATAACTTCGAGACCCCAAAACAGCGAGCAATAGTCCACAGAAACGGGCCAGAATCGGCCAAAACTGTGAGTGTTGATGACTGACACGTAAGCGCAACTTGGGTTCAACAACTATGGAAATCGCTTTAGGAACACAAAATGGTAAGTAATAGTCCGCGAAACGGGCCAGAACTGGCCAAAATTGTGAGTGTGACGGACACGTAACGCACCCCGGGTATCGTCAATCGTGGAAATCGCTCTGGCACCCCAAAATTATGAGTAATAGTGCTCGAAACGGACAAGAATCGCCAAAATTGTGAATGTTGATGACCGACACGTAAACGCACCCCGGGGTTCGTTAATCGTGGAAATCACTCCGGGACCCCAAAACAACGAGTAATAGTCCATGAAACGGCCCAGGATCGGCCAAAACTGTGAGTGTTGATGACCGACACGTAAACGCACCCCGGGTTCGTTAATCGTGGAGATCACTCCGGGACCCCAAAACAGTGAGTGATTGTCCACGAAACAGGGAAGAATCAGCCAAAACTGTGAGTGTTGATGACCGACACGTAAGCGCACCTTGGGTTCAACAACTATGGAAATCGCTTCGGGACCCCAAAACGGTGAGTAATAGTCAACGAAACGTGTCAGAATTGGCCAAAACTGTGAGTGTTGAAGGCGGACACATAAATGCACCCCGGGGATTGTCAATCATGGAAATCGCTTTTGGACCCCAAACGTTTAGTAAAATTGCACTAAACGGACCAAAATCGGCCAAAATTGATAGTGTTGATGACCGACACGTAAACGCACCCCGGGGTTCGTCAATCGTGGAAATCACTTCTGGACCCCAAAACTGAGTAATAGTCCAAGAAACGGGCCAGAATCGGCCCAACCCACGAGTCTTGACGACCAGCACGTAAGCACACCTTGGGGTTCGACAACCATAGAAATCATTTTGGGCCCTAAAACGGTGAGTAATAGTCCATGGAAAAGCCCAGAATCAGACAAAACTAGGATTATTGATGAACTATATAAATGGACGCCGGGGTTCATCAATCATGTAAATCACTCAGGGACGCCTAATCAGTGAGTAATAGTCCATGAAACGGGCCAGAATTGGCCAAATCTGTGATTGTTGATGACCGACACGTACACGCACCTTGAGGTTCAACAAACACGAAAATCACTTTGGGATCCCAAAACGGTGAGTAATAGTCCATGAAACAGGTCAGAATTGACAAAGACCGCGAGTGTTGATGACCGACACGTCAAAGCACCCCGGGGTTCGTTAATCATGGAAATCACTCCGGGACCCCTAAACAGTGAGTAATAGTCCACGAAACGACCCAGAAGCGGCCAAAACTGTGACTGTTGATGACCGACAACTAAACACGCCCTAGGGTTCGTTAATCATGGAAATCACTCTAGGACCCCAAAAAGTGAGTAATAGTCCACGAAACGGGCCAGAATCGGCCAAAACTGTGAGTGTTGCTGACCGACACTTAAGCGCACCTTGGGGTTCAACAACTATGGGAATCGACTCGGGACCCCAGAACGGTGAGTAATAGTCCACGAAACGGGTCAGGATTGGCCAAAACTGTGAGTGTTGACGGCGGACACGTAAATGCACCCCGGGGATTGTCAATCGTGGAAATCGCTCTGGGACCCCAAAACGGTGAGTAATAGTGCACTAAACAGACCAAAATCAGCCAAAATTATGAATGTTGATGACAGACACGTAAACGCACATCAGGGTTCGTCAATCGTGGAAATCACTTCGGGACCCGAAAACTGAGTAATAGTCCAAGAAACGGGCCAGAATCGGCCCAAACTGTGAGTCTTGACGACCAACACGTAAGCACACCTTGGGGTTCGACAACCATGGAAATCACTTTGGAAGCCCAAAACGGTGAGTAATAGTCCATGAAAGAGCCCAGAAACGGACAAACCAAGGATTATTGATGAACTACATAAACGCACCCCGGGGTTCATCAATCATGGAAATCGCTCAGGGACCCCAAGTCAGTGAATAACGGTCCATGAAACGGGCCAGAATCGGTCATAACTGGGATTGTTGATGACTCACACGTAAGCGCACCTTTGGGGTTGAAGAAACATGGAAATCGCTTTGGGACCACAAAACGGTGAGTAATAGTCCACGAAACGGGTCAGAATCGACAAAAACCGCGAGTGTTGATGACCGACATGTAAACGCACCCCAGGGTTCGTTCATCATGGAAATCACTCCGGGACCCCAAAACAGTGAGTAATAGTCCACGAAACGGCCCAGAATCGGCCAAAACTGTGAGTGTTGATGACCGACACGTAAACACACCCTGGGGTTCGTTAATCGTGGAAATCAATCCGGGACCCCAAAACAGTGAGTAATTGTCCATGAAACGGGCCAGAATCGGCCAAAAATGCGACTGTTGATGACCGACACGTAAGCGCACCTTGGGGTTCAACAACTATGGAAATTGATTCGGGACCCCAAAACGGTTAGTAATAGTCAACGAAATGGGTCAGAATTGGCTAAAATTGTGAGTGTTGACGGCGGACACATAAATGCACCCCGGGGAATGTCAATCGTGGAAATCGCTCTGGGACCCCAAAAAGGTGAGTAATAGTGCACTAAATGGACCAGAATCGACCAAAATTGTGAGTGTTGACGACGGACACGTAAACGCATATCGGGGATCGTCAATGGTGGAAATCACATCGGGACCCCAAAACTAGGTAATAGTCCAAGAAACAGGTCATAACGGCCCAAACTGCGAGTCTTCACGACCAACACGTAAGCACACCTTGGGGTTCGACAACCATGCAAATCACTTTGGGACCCCAAAACGGTGAGTAATAGTACATGAAAGAGCCCAGAATCAGACAAACCTAGGATTATTGATGAACTACATAAACGCACACCGGGGTTCATGAATCATGTAAATCGCTCAGGGACCCCTAATCAGTCAGAAATAGTGCATGAAACGGGCCAGAATCGGCCAAATCTGTGATTGTTGATGACCGACACGTAAGCGCACCTTGGGGTTCAACAAACACGGAAATCACTTTGGGATCCCAAAACGGTGAGTAATAGTCCACGAAACAGGTCAGAATTGACAAAAACCGCGAGTGTTGATGACCGACACGTAAACGCACCCCGGGGTTCGTTAATCGTGGAAAGCACTTCGAGACCCCAAAACAGCGAGCAATAGTCCACAGAAACGGGCCAGAATCGGCCAAAACTGTGAGTGTTGATGACTGACACGTAAGCGCAACTTGGGGTTCAACAACTATGGAAATCGCTTCAGGAACACAAAACGGTAAGTAATAGTGCGCGAAACGAGCCAGAACTGGCCAAAACTGTGAGTGTGACGGACACGTAACGCACCCCGGGTATCGTCAATCGTGGAAATCGCTCTGGCACCCCAAAATGATGAGTAATAGTGCTCGAAACGGACAAGAATCGCCAAAATTCTGAATGTTGATGACCGACACGTAAACGCACCCCGGGGTTCGTTAATTGTGGAAATCATTCCGGGACCCCAAAACAACGAGTAATAGTCCATGAAACGGACCAGGATCGGCCAAAACTGTGAGTGTTGATGACCGACACGTCAATGCACCCCGGGTTCGTTAATCTCTGAGATCACTCCGGGACCCCAAAATAGTGAGTGATTGTCCACGAAACTGGGAAGAATCGGCCAAAACTGTGAGTGTTGATGACCGACACGTAAGCGCACCTTGGGTTCAACAACTATGGAAATCGCTTCGGGACCCCAAACGGTGAGTAATAGTCAACGAAACGTGTCAGAATTGGCCAAAATTGTGAGTGTTGAAGGCGGACACATAAATGCACCCCGGGGATTGTCAATCATGGAAATCGCTTTGGGACCCCAAACGTTTAGTAAAATTGCACTAAACGGACCAAAATCGGCCAAAATTGATAGTGTTGATGACCGACACGTAAACGCAACCCGGGGTTCGTCAATCGTGGAAATCGCTTCTGGACCCCAAAACTGAGTAATAGTCCAAGAAACGGGCCAGAATCGGCCCAAACCGCGAGTCTTGACGACCAGCACGTAAGCACGCCTTGGGGTTCGACAACCATAGAAATCACTATGGGCCCTAAAACGGTGAGTAATAGTCCATGGAAAAGCCCAGAATTAGACAAAACTAGGATTATTGATGAACTATATAAACGCACGCTGGGGTTCATCAATCATGTAAATCGCTCAGGGATGCCTAATCAGTGAGTAATAGTCCATGAAACGGGCCAGAATTGGCCAAATCTGTGATTGTTGATGACCGACACGTACACGCACCTTGAGGTTCAACAAACACGGAAATCACATTGGGATCCCAAAACGGTGAGTAATAGTCCACGAAACAGGTCAGAATTGACAAAGACTGCGAGTGTTGATGACCGACACGTAAAAGCACCCCGGGGTTCGTTAATCATGGAAATCACTCCGGGACCCCTAAACAGTGAGTAATAGTCCACGAAACGACCCAGAAGCGGCCAAAACTGTGAGTGTTGATGACCGACAAGTAAACGCACCCTGGGGTTCGTTAATCATGGAAATCACTCTAGGACCCCAAAACAGTGAGTAATAGTCCACGAAACGGGCCAGAATCGGCCAAAACTGTGAGTGTTGATGAACGACACTTAAGCGCACCTTGGTGTTCAACAACTATGGGAATCGACTCGGGACCCCAAAACGGTGAGTAATAGTCAACGAAACGGGTTAGGATTGGCCAAAACTATGAGTGTTGACGGCGGACACGTAAATGCACCCCGGGGATTGTCAATCATGGAAATCGCTCTGGGACCCCAAAACGGTGAGTAATAGTGCACTAAACAGACCAAAATCAGCCAAAATTATGAATGTTGATGACAGACACTTAAACGCACATCGGGGTTCGTCAATCGTGGAAATCACTTCGGGACCCGAAAACTGAGTAATAGGCCAACAAACGGGCCAGAATCGGCCCAAACTGTGAGTCTTGATGACCAACACATAAGCACACCTTGGGGTTCGACAACCATGGAAATCACTTTGGGACCCCAAAACGGTGAGTAATAGTCCATGAAAGAGCCCAGAATCGGAAAAACCAAGGATTATTGATGAACTACATAAACGCACTCCGGGGTTCATCAATCATGGAAATCGCTCAGGGACCCCAAGTGAGTGAATAACGGTCCATGAAACGGCCCAGAATCGGTCAAAACTGGGATTGTTGACGACTCACACGTAAGCGCACCTTTGGGGTTGAAGAAAGATGGAAATCACTTTGGGACCACAAAATGGTGAGTAATAGTCCACGAAACGGGTCAGAATCGACAAAAACCGCGAGTGTTGACGACCGACATGTAAACGCACCCCAGGGTTCGTTAATCATGGAAATCACTCCGGGACCCCAAAACAGTGAGTAATAGTCCACGAAACGGCCCAGAATCGGCCAAAACTGTGAGTGTTGATGACCGACAGGTAAACACACCCTGGGGTTCGTTAATCGTGGAAATCAATCCGGGACCCCAAAACAGTGAGTAATTGTCCATGAAACGGGCCAGAATCGGCTAAAAATGTGAGTGTTGATGACCGACATGTAAGCGCACCTTGGGGTTCAACAACTATGGAAATTGATCCGGGACCCCAAAACGGTTAGTAATAGTCAACGAAATGGGTCAGAATTGGCTAAAATTGTGAGTGTTGACGGCGGACACATAAATGCACCCCGGGGAATGTCAATCGTGGAAATCGCTCTGGGACCCCAAAACGGTGAGTAATAGTGCACTAAATGGACCAGAATCAACCAAAATTGTGAGTGTTGAGGACGGACACGTAAACGCATATCGGGGATCGTCAATGGTGGAAATCAGATCGGGACCCCAAAACAAGGTAATAGTCCAAGAAACAGGTCATAATCGGCCCAAACTGCGAGTCTTCACAACCAACACGTAAGCACACCTTGGGGTTCGACAACCATGGAAATCACTTTGGGACCCCAAAACGGTGAGTAATAGTCCATGAAAGAGCCCAGAATCAGACAAACCTAGGATTATTGATGAACTACATAAACGCACACCGGGGTTCATGAATCATGTAAATCGCTTAGGGACCCCTAATCAGTCAGTAATAGTGCATGAAATGGGCCAGAATCGGCCAAATCTGTGATTGTTGATGACCGACACGTAAGCGCACCTTGGGGTTCAACAAACACGGAAATCACTTTGGGATCCCAAAACGGTGAGTAATAGTCCACGAAACAGGTCAGAATTAACAAAAACCACGAGTGTTGATGACCGACACGTAAACGCACCCCGGGGTTCGTTAATCATGGAAATCACTTCGAGACCCCAAAACAGCGAGCAATAGTCCACAGAAACGGGCCAGAATCGGCCAAAACTGTGAGTGTTGATGACTGACACGTAAGCGCAACTTGGGGTTCAACAACTATGGAAATCGCCAGAACACAAAGCGGTAAGTAATAGTGCATTAAAACGGGCCGAATCGCCAAAAGCGTGAGTGTGACGGACACGTAACGCACCCCGGGTATCGTCAATCGTGGAAATCGCTCTGGCACCCCAAAATGATGAGTAATAGTGCTCGAAACAGACAAGAATCGCCAAAATTGTGAATGTTGATGATCGACACGTAAACGCACCCCGGGGTTCGTTAATTGTGGAAATCACTCCGGGACCCCAAAACAACGAGTAATAGTCCATGAAACGGCCCAGGATCGGCCAAAACTGTGAGTGTTGATGACCGACACGTAAACGCACCCCGGGTTCGTTAATCGTGGAGATCACTCCGGGACACCAAAACAGTCAATGATTGTCCACGAAACAGGGAAGAATCGGCCAAAACTGTGAGTGTTGATGACCGACACGTAAGCGCACCTTGGGTTCAACAACTATGGAAATCGCTTCGGGACCCCAAAATGGTGAGTAATAGTCAACGAAACGTGTCAGAATTGGCCAAAACTATGAGTGTTGAAGGCGGACACATAAATGCACCCCGGGGATTGTCAATCATGGAAATCGCTTTGGGACCCCAAACGTTTAGTAAAATTGCACTAAACGTAAAAAAATCGGCCAAAATTGATAGTGTTGATGACCGACACGTAAACGCACCCCGGGGTTCGTCAATCGTTGAAATCGCTTCTGGATCCCAAAACTAAGTAATAGTCCAAGAAACGGGCCAGAATCGGCCCAAACCACGAGTCTTGACGACCAGCACGTAAGCACACCTTGGGGTTCGACAACCATAGAAATCACTTTGGGCCCTAAAATAGTGAGTAATAGTCCATGGAAAAGCCCAGAATCAGACAAAACTAGGATTATTGATGAACTATATAAACGCACGCCGGGGTTCATCAATCATGTAAATCGCTCAGGGACGCCTAATCAGTGAGTAATAGTCCATGAAACGGCCAGAATTGGCCAAATCTGTGATTGTTGATGACCGACACGTACACGCACCTTGAGGTTCAACAAACACGGAAATCACTTTGGGATCCCAAAACGGTGAGTAATAGTCCACGAAACAGGCCAGAATTGACAAAGACCACGAGTGTTGATGACCGACACATAAACGCACCCCGGGGTTCGTTAATCATGGAAATCACTCCGGGACCCCTAAACAGTGAGTAATAGTCCACGAAACGATCCAGAAGCGGCCAAAACTGTGAGTGTTGATGACCGACACGTAAACGCACCCTGGGTTCGTTAATCATGGAAATCACTCTCGGACCCCAAAACAGTGAATAATAGTCTACGAAACGGGCCAGAATCGGCCAAAACTGTGAGTGTTGATGACCGACACTTAAGTGAACCTTGGGGTTCAACAACTATGGGAATCGACTCGGGACCCCAAAACGCTGAGTAATAGTCAACGAAACGGGTCAGGATTGGCCAAAACTGTGAGTGTTGACGGCGGACACGTAAATGCACCCCGGGGATTGTCAATCGTGGAAATCACTCTAGGACCCCAAAACGGTGAGTAATAGTGCACTAAACAGACCAGAATCAACCAAAATTATGAATGTTGATGACAGACACTTAAACGCACATTGGGGTTCGTCAATCGTGGACTATTACTCACCGTTTTGGGACCCGAAAACTGAGTAATAGTCCAAGAAACGGGCCAGAATCGGCCCAAACTGTGAGTCTTGACGACCAACACGTAAGCATACCTTGGGGTTCGACAACCATGGAAATCATTTTGGGACCCCAAAACGGTGAGTAATAGTCCATGAAAGAGCCCAGAATCGGACAAACCTAGGATTATTGATGAACTACATAAACGCACCCCGGGGTTCATCAATCATGGAAATTGCTCAGGGACACCTAATCAGTGAGTAATAGTCCATGAAACGGGCCAGAATCGGCCAAAACTGTGATTATTGATGACTGACACGTATGCTTACCTTGGTGTTCAACAAACATGGGAATCGCTTTAGGATCCCAAAACGGTGAGTAATAGTCCGCGAAACGGGTCGAATTGACAAAAACCACGAGTGTTGATGACCAACACCTAAACGCACCCCGGGGTTCGTTAATCATGGAAATCACTCCGAGACCCCAAAACAGCGAGCAATAGTCCACAGAAACGGGACAGAATCGGTCAAAATTGTGAGTGCTGATGACCGACACGTAAGGGCAACTTGGGGTTCGACAACCAAGGAAATCGCTTCGGGACCCCAAAACGGTGAGTAATTGTCCATGAAAGAGCCCAGAATCGGACAAACCTAGGATTATTGATGAACTACATAAACGCACCCCAGGGTTCATCAATCATGGAAATAGCTCAGGGACCCCAAATCAGTGAGTAATAGTCCATGAAACGGGCCAGAATCGACCAAATCTGTGATTGTTGATGAGTGACACATAAGCGCACCTTGGGGTTCAACGAACATGGAAATCGCTTTGGGATACCAAAACGGTGAGTAATAGTCCACGAAATGGGTCAGAATTGACAAAAACCGCGAGTGTTGATGACCGACACGTAATAGCACCCCGGGGGTTTGTTAACTGTTGAAATCACTTCGGTACCCCAAAACAGTGAGTAATAGTCAACGAAACGGCCCAGAATCGGACAAAACTGTGAGTGTTGATGACCGACACATAAACAAACCACGGGGTTCGTTAATCGTGGAAATCACTTCAGGATCCCATAACAGTGAGTAATAGTCCATGAAACAGGCCAGAATCACCCAAAACTATGAGTGTTGATGACCGACACGTAAGCGCGCCTTGGGTTCAACAATTATGGAAATCGCTTCGATACCCCAAAACGGTGAGTAATAAACAACAAAATGGGTCAGAATTGGCCAAAACTGTGAGTGTTGACGGTGGACACATAAATGCACCCCAAGGATTGTTAATCGTGGAAATCGCAGTGGGACACCGAAATGGTGAGTAATAGTGCACTAAACGGGTCAGAATCGGCCAAAATTGTGAGTGTTGATGACCGAAACGTAAACGCACCCCGGGGTTCGCCAATTGTGGAAATCACTTCGGGACCCCAAAATTGAGTAATAGTCCCAAGAAATGGGCCAGTATCAGCCCAAACTGCGAGTCTTGACGACCAACACGTAAGCACAACTCGGGGTTCGACAACCATGGAAATCACTTTGGGACCCCAAAACGTTGAGTGATAGTCCATGAAAGAGCCCCGAATCGGGCAGACCTAGGATTATAGATGAACTACATAAACGCACCCCGGGGTTCATCAATCATGGAAATCACTCAAGGACCCCAAATCAGTGAGTAATAGTCCACGGAACGGGCCAGAATCGGCCAAATCTACGATTGCTGATGACCGACACGTAAGCGCACCTTGGGGTTCAACAAACATGGAAATTGCTTTGGGATCCCAAAACGGTGAGTAATTGTCCACGAAATGGGTCAGAATTGACAAAAACCGCGAGTGTTAATGATCGACACGTAAACGCACGCCAGGGGTTTGTTAATTGTGGAAATCACTACGGGACCCCAAAACAGTGAGTAATAATCCATGAAACGGCCCAGAATCGTCGAAAACTGTGAGTGTTGATGACCGACACATAAACGCACCCCGGGGTTCATTAATCGTGAAAATAACTCCGGGACCCCATAACAGTGAGTAATAGTCCATGAAACGGGCAAGAATTGGCCAAAACTGTGAGTGTTGACGACCGACACGTAAGCGCACCATGGCGTTCAATAACTATGGAAATCGCTTCGGGACCCCAAAACAGTGAGTAATAGTCAACAAAACGGGTCAGAATTGGCCAAAACTGTGAGGGTTGACGGCGAACACGTAAATGCACCCCGGGGATTGTCAATCGTGGAAATCGCTCTGGGCCCCCGAAACGGTGAGTAATAGTGCACTAAAGGACCAGAATGGACCAAAATTGTGAGTGTTGATGACCAATACGTAAACGCACCACGGGGTTCGTCAATCGTGGAAATCACTTCGGGACCCCAAAACTGAGTAATAGTCCAAGAAATGGGCCAGTATCGGCCCAAACTGCGAGTCTTGACGACCAACACGTAAGCACACCTTGGGGTTCGACAACCATGGAAATCACTTTGGGACCCCAAAACGTTGAGTAATAGTCCATGAAAGAGCCCAGAATCGGACAAACCTAGGATTATTAATGAACGATACATAAACGCACCCCGGGTTCATCAATCATGGAAATCGCTCAGGGACCCCAAGTAATAGTCCATGAAACGGGCCAGAATCAGCCAAAACTGGGATTGTTGATGACTGACACGTAAGCGCACCTTTGGCGTTGAACAAACAATAAAATCTCTTCGGGACCCCAAAACAGTGAGTAATAGTCCACGAAACGGGTCAGAATCGACAAAAACCACGAGTGTTGATGACCAACACGTAAACGCACCCCGGGGTTCGTTAATCATGGAAATCACTCCGGACCGCAAAACAACGAGTAATAGGCCACGAAACGGCCTAGAATCAGCCAAAACTGCGAGTGTTGATGACCGACACATAAATGCGGCCCGGGGTTCGTTAATCGTGATATCACTCCGGGACCCCCAAACAGTGAGTAATAGTCCACGAAACGGGGGCCAGAATCGGCCAAAACGATGAGTGTTGATGATTGACACGTAAGCACAACTTGGGGTCCAACAACTATGGAAATCGCTTCAGGACCCCAAAACGGTAAGTAATAGTCTGCGAAATGGGTCAGAATTGGCCAAAACTGTGAGTGTTGACGACGGACACATAACGCACCCCGGGGATCGTCAATCGTGGAAATCGCTCTGGCACCCCAAAACGATGAGTAATAGTGCTCGGAACAGACCAGAATCAGCCAAAATTGTGAATGTTGATGACCGACACGTAAACGTACCCCGGGGTTCGTTAATCGTGGAAATCACTCCGGGACCCGAAAACAGTGAGTAATAGTCCATGAAACAGGCCAGAATCGGCCAAAACTATGAGTGTTGATGGTCGACACGTAAACACACCTTTGGGTTCAACAACTATGAAAATCGCATCGGGCCCCAAACGTGAGTAATAGTCTACGAAACGGGTCAGAATTGGCCAATACAGTGAGTGTTGACGACGTACACGTAAACGCACCCCGGGGATCGTCAATCGTAGAAATAGGTCTGGGACCCCAGAACTGTGAGAAATAGTCCACGAAACGGTCCAGAATCGGCCAAAACTATGAGTATTGATGACCGACACGTAAGCACATGTTAAGGATCAACAACTATGAAAATCACTTCGGGACCGCAAAATGGTGAGTAATAGTCCACAAAACGGGTCAGAATTGGCCAAAACTGTGAGTGTTGACGACGAACACGTAAACACATCCCGGGGATCGTCAATCATGGAAATCGCTCTGGGACACCAAAACGGTGAGTAATAGTGCACGAAACGGACCAGAATAGGCTAAAATTGTGAGTGTTGATGACCGACACGTAAACGCACTCCGGGGTTCGTCAATCTTGGAAATCACTTCGGGACCCCAAAACTGAGTAATAGTCCAAGAAACGGGCCAGAATAGGCCCAGACTGTAAGTCTTGATGACCAACACGTAAGCACACCTTGGGGTTCGACAACCTTGGAAATCATTTTGGGAGCCCAAAACAGTGAGTAATAGTCCAGGAAAGAACCCAGAATCGGACAGACATAGGATTATTGATGAACGATGCATAAATGCACCCCGGAGTTCATCAATAATGGAAATCGCTCAGGGACCTCAAATCAGTGAGTAATAGTCCAAGAAACGGGTCAGAATTGGTCAAAACTGTGAGTGTTAACGATGGACAAATAAAGCACCCGAAGGATCGTCAATCATGGAAATCGCTCTAGGACCCCAAAACGGTGAGTAATAGTGCATGAAACAGACCAGAATCGACCAAAAATGTGAGTATTGATGACCGACACGTAAACGCACCCGGGGTTCGTTAATCGTGAAAATCACTTCGGGATCCCAAAACTGAGTAATAGTCCAAAAAACGGGCCAGAATCGGCCCAAACTGCGAGTCTTGACGACCAACACATAAGCACACCTTGGGGTTCGACAACCATGAAAATCGCTTTGGGACCCCAAAACGGTGGGTAATAGTCCATGAAAGGGGACAGAATCGGACAAACCTATGAATTGATGAACAATATATAAACGCACCGCGGGACACGTAAACGCCCGCCTCGCCACGCCTCGTCAAGACGCACGCGGGAATGAGCCAAGCCGGTGTGTAAATTTTTATCACGCACGATGCGTATACGAGTGGTCACATGGGAGCTGAAAAGTTTTGTTGTACTAGAGATTGAATCCGAACGACGCACCTCTTCGACCACAGGTTGTTCGCTTCGTCTCTCTCTTTTTCTTCACCTCCCGTTGCAGTCTGTTTGCCTCCTTCTCCTGTGCCTATAAAAGAGAGGTCGCTCCTTTCAAGAGAGACACACCAGAACATCATCTTCCTCTCGCCACCAAGTTTCAAACTTTGAGATACTGCAAGGTTCTTCCCCATCCCGGCTTGCGGCATGCACCGCAGGTGGGGACAGTAGGCCTCTGAAACCCCACGTCTTTGAGTGATGTGCAGGAGAAGGGTGGTAAGACTTTTTGGGAGCGCTCTGCGCGACTACTGACCGGTTCATCACGAACGCTCCGGACACCGACGACCACTTCCCAAATGACAACTTCTTCCCCGACGTCGACAAATTCTTCGACGACATGGCTAGCGAGTATGTCGATCCCAAGACCAATGTTTCTGTCACTGTTCCGTGCTTTCTCATGTTCTTTCTGTTTAAGATCTTGCAATAGTTTCTCCTTCTAGTATCTGTTATGTGTTATGTTCTAGTTCACATATGCAGATTTTATTTGCCTTCTATCTTTTAGACCACATGACCTGTTTCACCTCTACTATAATAGTCATGTTTTATCTACTATTTCTGCTAATAAAATCGTATGGTAAATTGCTCGTTTTTCCAACATATTTGTACATAAATTTCTGTGTATACATTCAAGCAAATTCCATTCACCATGGAATCAAAATCTACAATCGATATGGAAGCATGGAGAAGCGCAGTTTGACGCGTTGAAATGAAACTATTTGGGAAAATTTCCTTCTAAATACAAGCAAATTTCTGTTGTGATGGAAGCAAATTTGAATAGCATTGGAAATAAAGTTTGCTATAGTTATTAGTGACTTTGATGAATGTTTAGGGCCAAAACATGTTTAGCACGCACAACACTATATATAATTATTGTGGTAATTATTACTATCCAATTGTAGTTGTCTTGTAATTAATACTATCCAAATAGTATCATTGTCCTATAATTATTATTGGACGTGAATAACTGCCACACATGTGGCATACTAGCCATCCGCTCACACATCGTGTGTAGCGTGAGCAGGAGCAGCCCACACGGGTTGTGTGTGGGCGAACATTGGAATTTCCCACACGTGTGGGGGCACTACTTCGTGCCACACGCCCAACAAAGTACTACTCATCTCCACCCCGCGCGTGTGGCACGAAGCAAAAATGCCCACGCATCCTGGCACAGCTACGTTAGGTACTCCTGCGGGATGATAATTTAGTTGCCATCCGGGATGACAGATGTAGTTATCTAGGGATGGCAAATGTAGTTGTAAAAGCATGGCAACTCTATCTGTTTTGGTTAACTATAGTTGCCATGTCTAATTTATAGTAGTTGCGTGTGTAATAAAACCATAGTTATCGTGTGTGATTAACTACTTGTCACATATGATCAAACAGTAGTTGCCATGTGTGTTTACCTAGTTGCCACGTGTGGTCCAACCATAGTTGCCATGTATGGTTAATCACAGTTGTCATGTGTGTTTGTCTGGTTGCCACGTACGCGCAACTGCAGTTGCCATCTTGCAACGAATCATAGTTGTCATGTCTGTTTACCTAGTTGCCACGTACGCGTACTGCATTTGCCATCCAACAACGTACGGGTGTTGTGTAGGCAAAATCAGTTCGCCCACACGCGCGTGGACTAGGTGTTGGCTGTGTGGGCAGAAACTAGTTCGCCCACACAGCGCAACTGCCAAACCGCGTGTTGCGGGCGTGTGGGCGAACTCTTCAACGCCCACACACCAGCCCCGTCCTACGTGGCGCGCGAATTCTGCCTCAATATGTCAAGATTCGTGCAAACTCAACTGGACGGTCATCCACGCGTGTGGGCTAGTTGCAAAACTGCCACACGTGTGGGCGTTAGTCTTTTGGTTATTATTACTCCCTCTGTCCAGGTGCATAAGTCATATTAGAAGATGCACCACGACCTAGGTGCAAGTAGATTGAAGGAGAAGAAGAATATTTCTCTCTTCTAAATGCAACATTTAATCACAGTAGTTAAGAGGATGCCTTATTAGCTACCCATGCAGGCCCACGTAATTCATAGCATGCAAACCCTCTTTGATTTCTTGCCTAATAACTGCATGGACGTGCTGCATGAATTGGTTCAAACGGGAGGAAAGGGGTTTCCACGGGGAGACAACTGAGGCAAAGGTGGAAGCGCTCGCTGGCGAATGAGGCTGGGCGAGCATCCAGATGGAAAGTTAATAAACGGTGCCTAAACAATTTGGGAATACCTTATTTTCGTAAGGTGACTTTATATACCTAAACGTAGAAAATATTCATAACTATAATATGACGATTAAAACTCACCTAAACAAACAGTCACTCCAGCTAGCACCCCTCCGCATACGAATTCGTCGCATGTCACCCGCTGATCAACCGCCACCGCCATGCATAAGTTGCCGCCGATGTATGATATATTGTTTCAAAAAAAATTCAATCTATTTATTTTCAATCATGACAGTACAACCAACAACATAAATAATAAAAAATTACATTCATATTCAATCATGACTACAATCACTGAAGCGAGCCGAAGGTCCGCCTCCGTCATCGCCCCTCCATTGCCGGAGCCGGGCACAATTTGTTGTATCAGGAAGTCGTCGTGTTAAGACCACATAGGACCAATGCACTAGAACAACAACCACCGCCAATGAAAAGATGTTTATATCAGAAGGATCTAACCGAAGACACAAGAACAAAGATGAACAAAGACCGGATCTTGCGAGATCCACCAGAGACACACCTCCACACGCCCTCCAATGATACTAGATGCATCATCGGTACGAGGCTAGCAGGGAGAACCTTATTCCATCTTCAAGAAGCTGCCGCCGTCTCGTCTTTCTGAGCATATGATGCAAACCCTAACAAAACTTGAAGAAGCACCTAAAAATGAAGCCCTCCTGCCGGCAAGGGTCTGGATCCACCGCGCATCCATGACCCTAAGGCCACAGGAGACATGGCAGATCGGCGACGTTGCCGTCGGGAGGCAGAAACCCTAGCCGTCTTTTCTTGGTGGAGAGACTCGGGGACGAGAGACAACAAACTCGTTTGTAGCTTTTCAAAAGTTATGATAAATAGGTACATGTTCGAAAAGATCTTTCTAGTACTATTTCTTTAAACAACACGCTGCCAATAGTATGTATTACTATCCGTACATGTTCAAAAAGATACTCCCTCATAGTACTATTGGCAAAGATCTTTCCTCTTTAGGAGTCTTGTTTAAAGAAATAATATGTCGCTTATGATACTGTTAAAATTTCTGTATGTATGAGGTCTTGTAACTCTGTAGCACATGAACTTGCCGCGCGTGGTGCTCTGCTAGGGGATGGCAACCATGCTGTGTGGGTTGGCCATCTTCCTCATTTTGTACTCAACTTGTGTGCTGGCGATGTGTCCAGCGCCTAAGTTTAATGGAATGCCTTCAATAGTATTCCTTTCAGAAAAAATATATATTATTTGAATGGATCGTAGAAACAAATTTATGTTAGGTCAGAAGCAAATTAATTTAAGTTGCCTTATCGACATGCTCTAGCAACCTCAACCCAACTCAACCTCAACCTCAGGGAGCAAATTAATTTCAGAAGCAAATTAATTGTCGCACATGGAATACATTACGACTGTTTATCAATTTTGAATCCAACTTGGCTCTAGTTTGCTTTCTACACACAATAGTAAAGCTTTTTTTTTGCGGGATCACAAAGTAAAGCTTCGGTCACACGAAAACCAAATGATGCATGTTCGCCAAACCTGTATGGTCCCTACAAACATGAAGTTTTTGTTACAACTAAACATGCTTCTGAGATTTAGTGCATTGTGCTTCGTATACAGTTGAATAAAGCTTCTTTCCCGCAGGAAAAAAAATGCTTCTAACACACTGTAATAACTTATGCTTTCAACAACATGTTAGTGCATTCTGCTTCAACCATTCAAATTTAATTTCTGTGTATACATTCAAGTAAATTCCATTCACCATGGAATCAAAATCTACAGTCGATATGGAAGCACGGTTTGACGCGTTAAAACGCAACTATTTGGCAATAATTTCCTTCTGAATTGAAGCAAATCTCAGTTGCGATGGAAGCAAATTTGAATAGCATCGGAAATGAAATTTGCTTCCCATGAAAGCAAAATTGCACGCATGAAGTTTTGCTACAGTTATTAGTGACCTTGATGAACGTTTAGGGCCAAAACGTGTTTAGCATGCACAAAACTATATATAATTATTGTGGTAATTGTTACTATCCAATTGTAGTCGTCCTGTTATTATTACTATCCAACTAGTATCATTGTCCTGTAATTATTAGTATCCATAATTATAATTTGGCGATTAAAACTCACCTAAACAAATGCTCACTTCCTCCAGCTAGCACCCCTCTGCATACGAATTCGCCGCCTATCACCCGTCGATCCGCCGCCACAGCTATGCATAAGTTGCCGCCGATGTATGATTATTATTTTTGACAAATTGTCAATCTATTCATCTTCAATCATGAGAGTACAATGAACACCAAAAATAATAAAAAATTTATATCCAGATTCATAGACCACCTAGTGACAACTACAAGAACTACAACGAGCCGAAGGCGCCGCTGTCATCGCCCTTCCCTTGCCGGAACTGGGCACAACTTGTTGTAGTAGACCGTTGGGAAGTCGTCGTGCTAAGGCCACAAAGAACCCATGCACCAGAACAGCAACCGCCATCGATGAAGAAAAGTTTAGATCGGAAAGATCCAACCTGAAGACACAAGAAAAAAGACAAACAAAGACCGAATCCGAGTAGATCCACCAAAGACAACCACCGACCGAATCTCGTGAGATTCGCCGGAGACATGCCTCCTCACGCTCTCCAACAATGCTAACACACCACTAGAATGGGGCTAGGCAGGGAGAACCTTATTCCATCTTCAAGAAGCGGCCGTGGTCTCGTCGACACAAACCCTAACAAAACTTGAAGAAGCACCTAATAACGAAGCACTACCTCGCCAAGGGCCGGGATCCATCGCGCACCACAGAAGACGTGGCAGATTGGCGATGTTGCCGACGGGAGGCATGAACCCTAGCTGTCTTTCCTTGAGAAGAGACGCACGGACGAGAGACAACAAATTCCTTTGTAGCTTTCTAAATAGGTTTTTTTTGTGTGTGTAGAAAAAAAGAACCTATTTTTTTCACCTGAATTATCAAGCGCCTCCATATATACCAACTAAAATACAGATTCAAACCATCTTAAACAAAAAGATTGTATCAGATTTGTCTACTTAAAACATGTGTAGATACGGATACAAACGTGTCTAGATACATCCGTATGTAGACAAATCTAAGACAACCTTTTTTTCAGGTAATAAATGTTTTTTTTTATACGTGCTGGAGGGAGTATTAATCTGAGCCTCGGGCCTTGGAATCAATCAAATTAAGCGATGGATATGGAATCAGACTCGGATCAACAACTTGCCGCAGCCTGGTATATTTAGCCGAGCCCCTCAACAACAAAAACTTTAATCGATCATTGGATTGGATCTCATCACCGTACCGACTACCGAGCGATGGCGGCGGGCGTGACGAGAACGACCATGGATGGCACCACCGACCTCTCCGGCGAGCCGGCGGTGAGGGGCAAGACGGGGGGTTGGAGGGCGTGCCCCTTCATCCTGGCCAACGAGTGCTGCGAGCGCCTCGCCTACTACGGCATGAGCTCCAATCTGGTCAACTACATGATCGACCGCCTCCACCAGGGCAACGCCGCCGCCGCCACCAACGTCAACAACTGGTCCGGCACCTGCTACGTCATGCCCCTCCTCGGCGCCTTCATCGCCGACGCCTACCTCGGCCGCTTCCGCACCATCGCCGCCTTCATGTCTCTCTACATCGCCGGCCTCGCCCTCCTCACCCTCACCGCCACCGTGCCAGGCCTCAGGCCGCCCGACTGCGCCGGCTGCAAGCCCGCCGCCGGCCAGACCGCCGCCTTCTTCACCGCGCTCTACCTCATCGCCGTCGGCACCGGCGGCATCAAGCCCTGCGTCTCCTCCTTCGGCGCCGACCAGTTCGACGACGCCGACCCGCGCGAGATGCGCAGCAAGAGCTCCTTCTTCAACTGGTTCTACATGTCCATCAACGTCGGCGCCCTCGTCGCCTCCTCGGTGCTCGTCTGGGTCCAGATGAACGTCGGATGGGGCTGGGGGTTCGGCATCCCCGCCGCCGCCATGGCCGTCGCCGTCGTCAGCTTCCTCATGGGCAGCAGGCTCTACAGGTACCAGAAGCCCGGGGGCAGCCCGCTCACCAGGATGCTGCAGGTCCTGGTCGCAGCCTGCAGGAAGTCGCACGTTCCTCTCCCCGCCGACGCCTCCCTGCTGCACGAGGTCGCCTCGCCCGACGGCAAGGCCGCCATCGAGGGCAGCAGGAGGCTGGAGCACACGGATCAGCTGAGGTGCCTGGACAAGGCCGCCGTAATTGTGACAAGGCCCGGCGGCGCTGAAGTAGAGGACGAGAACCCGTGGAGGCTGTGCACGGTGACGCAGGTGGAGGAGCTCAAGAGCATGGTGCGGCTGCTGCCGGTGTGGGCGAGCGGCATCGTCATGTCGGCGGTGTACAGCCAGATGAGCACCATGTTCGTGCTCCAGGGCAACACCCTCGACCCGCGCATGGGCGCCTCCTTCAAGATCCCCGCCGCCTCGCTCTCCATCTTCGACACCATCGCCGTCATCGTCTGGGCGCTGGCCTACGACCGGCTCATCGTGCCCGCGGCGCGCCGGATGACGGGCCACCCGCGCGGGTTCACGCAGCTGCAGCGCATGGGCATCGGCCTGGTGATATCCATCTTCTCCATGGTGGCCGCCGGGGTGCTGGAGGTGGTCAGGCTCCGCGTCGCCGCCGCGCACGGGATGCTGGACTCCAAGGAGTACCTGCCCATGTCCATCTTCTGGCAGGTGCCGCAGTACTTCATCGTGGGGGCGGCGGAGGTGTTCACGTTCGTGGGGCAGATAGAGTTCTTCTACGACCAGTCGCCGGACGCCATGAGGAGCATGGGGTCGGCGTTGTCGCTCACGTCCAACGCGCTGGGGAACTACCTGAGCACGCTGCTGGTGGTGATCGTGACGGCCATCTCGACGAGGAACGGCGGCCTCGGGTGGATCCCGGACGACAACCTCAACCGCGGGCACCTCGACTACTTCTACTGGGTGCTGGCCGTGCTCAGCGCCATCAACTTCCTCGTCTACCTCTGGATAGCAAAGTGGTACAAGTACAAGGCCACAGCACCTCCTGCACCATCGTCAGTCGTTGCCATCGACGGCGGCACCAATTAGAATTTGTACTCTGTTAATTCCTTCCCCATATGGAGTATATTATATGCATGTTTTAGGGGTGAAACAAATTAAGGTTTGAGATGATTTTATTTTGACATTGTAGCTTTTGCTTTTGAGTGCAAAATTCTAGCGTTAATTAGTGGGGAATCTCATCTGATATATAATGGTATCAAGTAGTGTTATCTAGGTACTCCCTCCGTCCGGAAATACTTGTCATCAAAATGGATAAAAAGGGATGTATCTAGATGTATTTTAGTTCTAGATACATCCCTTATTATCCATTTTGATGACAAATATTTTCGGACGGAGGGAGTATCACCTAGCGTTTTGTTTTTTCACATGACAGGTTTTTTCAGACTGTTTCTAATTGGAAGGGGTGCATTACTATAATTAGATTCATCACTTCACCATTGTAAACAGCTAAACATCCTGACATATATAGGATGCATGCATATCTTGCTTAATTATAGTAGTCGTGGTCAGCATGTTTTCTGAATCTGGGGCATTATTAACAGTAGTTTTTCTCTTCAGGTAAATTAATGGCTAGCAGCAATCATTTTCAAACATATATAGAAGACAAGACAGTAGGTAAAAAGAATTTGTATGTGCCCACTGGACATTTTATTAACCTAAAAAAATACTCCCTCCATCCCAAAATTCTTGTCTTATATTTGTCTAAACACGGATGTATCTAGTTACGTTTTAGTGACAAATCAAAGACAAGCATTTTGGGACGGAGGGAGTAACAAACACATTAGCAATGCATCAGGAATGAACTCTTTTATATATGGCGTTGGATTGTTAGATACAGGTTACATGAGATTGCCACGAACATTTTGATCCGGGCTGAGTAGATTGCTTATTTTCCTCTTTTCCTTTTGCACCTAGTTCACTCTTTTCTGGTGCTTGCCTTTTGGCCTTTTCTGTACTTGGCAAAGCTTTTGCCAACATTCAAAAAAAAAAAAAAAAAGATTGCCACGAACAAATAGTTTGCCTTGAACGTTCTACTCTTCTCATTTCTTTGATTAGTGTCGTCTTCAACAAATATGATTCTAGTTTGTTGCTTATGGAACTGATTTTTCAGAAGAGAATGCTCTTCTCTTATGGAATCTTCAGTTGCATCTGCCAGTTTATTTTGTACTTACAAAGCATCTTTCAATACATCTTGCGGTCTTCTGACAGTTGACTGACTAATTTGATCATGATTACGGAATCTTCAGTTAATATTCTTTGTTTGCTGGGGAACTTGTAATTTAATTGACAACACTGATTTGATAATTCCTGCCGATTGCATTTTGCTTACATCCTGGATTTTTAGGACACAAGGTATTCCGTTCATGTCATTATGTTCCATATTTCACATATATTTTATTAATGGCTAAAACTGCGGAATCTTTTTCTGTACCGAGTGATGAAGATAATCAGGCTCTAGCTTCCTATTTTGTTGCAACTGGACCTTTGTTTTGTTGGAGGGGGCGGCGGGAGAGGGAATGGGCCAGTTGCACGTCCGACACTAGGAATGCAACTGCAAGTGTCGCACCTAGGCCTACAATTGCAAATGTCATCTCGGACTACACCTGCATGTTGCCTTGATGCCTGCTGATTAAGACTTATTAAATCTCAATCGACTGGACCGTATCCACACCCCATTATTTACTTTGTTTTTCTTATTTAATATCTTTTTATTTTTATTTTTCCGTTTCTCTAAAAAGAGGTATTTTGATTTTTTTTTTAAGCGTGACACACCAATCCAGTTGCACCTCTGCATCGCATGTGTAACTGAATATGATTGGCTCTCTTATTTTGTTAGTAGTACCATTGTCAATTTGTGGATGATAGCAAAATTACAAATAGATGAGACCCAATCTAAGAAAAAATGCAAGGAAAAACCATAATTAAATAATGCTAAACATTTTTCTAATTTCATTATGAATATTTTTAAACAATATTGTACGTTTTCTAATGGCACTCTATTTTTTAAAATACTTGATTAATATTTGTGAAAATGCATGAACATATTTCTTAAAAAAATATCATGACTAATGCTTACATTTTCTAGAAACAAAAATAGTATAAATAAGAATGGAAGGAGAAAAATGAAAAGTAAAACCAGACAAAATTGATAGTAACCGTATGTTAATTTTTTTGCACGAACAACAAGCTAATACATCCGGCCGGTGCACCACACGTAGTCAATGGAGCAGCAGCACGGAACAAAAATACTCCCCAATCTCTGGCCCAACTCAGCTCAAAAACACACAAAGCAAAGACAAACAGGGCAGCCCAAAAAGCAACCAGAGGTGACATGGTATGGGCTGGACAATAAAGCAAAAAAGCAAAAAAAAAAAAAAAAGGTGACGTCAGCCGACTGAGACTTCGCGAAGTCTCAGTCGACTGAGACATAGACAAACCCGTTATAATATCATCACTACTTTCTACCCAAGTCAAAGCACAGTATTAAAGATTTAATAAGTAACAAACACATTAACGATGCACCAAGAAGAGAATGAACCCATACTTAACTATTAGCAAAATGCTCCTCTAAAGGTAGCTTAATTTGTTGAGGCTCTCATATGGCAAGAGTTGTTCATCAATAGGAGTAAATCATATAAATTTGTGCGACTTCAATTGTCAAAATTGGTGAACTTGTTTCTTGTGCAGCTGTGGCACAATCTTGAGACCTAGTACAACTGCAATTAACTAGGCAGGGCAAAGCAAAGCTAGCCTGCTGGGTCCTTTCCGATCGGTTTTTAAGGTGAAAAGCAAGCAGACAGGAGACACATGCACAATAACATCCACAACCACAATAAGGTAGGTGCAACATATGGAACATTCTTGTTTTCTTCATATTACACTAGAGGTCTATTTCTGTATCGGAATGCACGTCAAACGGTCTATTTTTCTTCATGTTTGCCTCAAGTGGCGGCATATCATCATCATCATCATCTTCTTCTTCATCAGAGTCCTGCTCTTCCTCAACCTGCGATGCCGTTCCTTCTGGCCCTGTCGCCCACCCATTGGGACTTGACTTGAAGATAGCCGGCCTGGCACAAGAAAGATGAGTGAATCAGGGACACACACAATGGAAGCCAAGCCAAACTCTGATGCTCGACCCATCCGTCGCCCACGACCACCTCTCGCTAGGCCCTTGAAGATGCTTCTCACTGCATGTCTAGTGTAGGACATACATACCCTCCTTGGGTTCAAGATGCTAGCTTGGAGCACATCTCTCTCTAGCTAGTCGGATGATGATATTTGGCCTTAAGCACACAGACTTAGAGGATTCTGAACAAGGTGCCAACCCTGCTTCTGCTTGGCTAGCATTGCCATGCTAAGCTGACATATAACCAACCAATGGATTTTCCAGTCATTGTCCTGCTCAGCAGTCCTCTTATAAGTTTCTCATTGTACCTCAACTGCATGCAATTAGACAGGAAACAACACTTGCAGAAAGGAACAAGAAACAGGTGAAAAGCAAGAAACTGAATTGTTGGAAAACTCTTCTCTTCTTGGTGGGCACAATTGTACCTACTATAACATCCACAAATAACACGCAACAAAATCTTGTTTTCTTCACATTACAGCACAGGTGACGACGACAAGCTTCGTCATGCCCTGCAGACACTTAATGCCGTACTACATGTTATTTTTGTTTTGAGATTTATCCATAATGCATGTTATGGGTGCAGCTTGAGGCATCCTTTGTAAACTTGGGCTAAACGGGGTTGTAGCCACAGGGAACCTCTTCCTCTTGAGCGCCGCGGTGCAGAAATTAGTGTGCTGCTCTGCTAGTTTTACGAGAAAACCGATTTACTAACATTATACGGAGTAAATAGGTATTGAAAAATCTGAAAACAAAATTGAAATATAAAATGTCGGCAAGTTGCTAGTAACAACATTTTAATCAATCAATCAATCACAGCACCACGTTGTTGTTATTGTAATAATCAGTAAGTATCGGTAACTTGCCAGGGAAGGAGGAGTAATGTAACAGTAACAGTAACAGCCAGTGAGTGCAGTAGTACCGGACAGTCAGTCAGTCAGTCAGGCTACAATACTTCTTACTGATTATTACAATAACAACAACACACAGGCTGTGATTGATTGATTAAAACGTTGCTACTCTAACAGTAACAGTAACAGTACCACAGACAGTCAGTCAGGCTACAATACTTCTTACTCATTATTACTGCATTCACTGCAATGCAAGCAACACACATGATCGTCTTTTGTTCTAGTGGAAGGAAGGGTGGCTCAGCTCAAAGTTGAGCCTCCAATCCATCTTCTTCTTACTTGTACCATACCAAGTAAGTAGTACAAGTACAAATACAGTACAGCAACCAAGAGAAGGGAACCCCTACTACAAACAAACAAAGTTACAGATAAGTCAGTCACTACAGCAATGCAAATGCAAATGCAAATGCAATCGCGTCTCGTCTCGTCTCATCTCATCTCATCTCATCTCATCTACTACAACACACGCACCTAAACGCAGAGCAGCCTACCTCACCTCACCTCACCCACCCCTTGGTCTTGTTGCTGCTCCCCACCGCCGCCTGCTGCTGCCTGGTCACCCTAGAACCAGGAGCCACCACAACCTTCTGCGCAGCAGCAGCAGCAGCGCTTGCCGCCGTCGCCCTCGAAGACGCCGACGTCGAAGGCCTCGCCGGGATCGACGCCCTCTTCGACCTCACCTCGCCGCCCTGCAGGCTCCTCTTCCTCGCCACCGCGGCCGCAGCAGGGAGGTGGTTCTCGACCTCACCCTGCATGCTGCTCCTCTTCCGCCCGGCGTTCTGCCTGCCACCGCCACCGGCAAGAGGGTGGCTGTCCTCCCCTTTCCTCTTCTTCTCGTTCACGACAGCCGCCTCCGGGGCAAACAGGGAGCGCTTGTTGGCCGAGTCGGAGCTCCTCAGGATGCGGCGGTGCTGCTGCTGCGCCTTCTCGCTCATCGCCTCCTCCCTCGCGCAAGCCGGCACCACGCTTGTCTCCACAGGGGTCGCAGGAACAACCCTTATTACTGGATTATTGTTAGAGGGTTCAGGCATCGTCGTGCTACTTGAGTCTTGAAGCTTTGGATCAGGCATCGCCGTGCTACTAGTGTCTTGAGGCTTTGGGTCAGGCATCGTGCTTGCGCCTTGGAGTTTTGTCATCTCCTGCAGGTTCTTCTTGATGTCGAGCAGCTGAAATAACATGGAGACAACATCAGGCTCTGCGTTACTAACTAGTGCCCTCCAAATGTAAGATAATAAATGAGAGCAGAGCTCTGAGAAAAGGCTAACCCACCTTGCTCTGAATCATTGACTCTGTTTTCTGTGCTTCCAAGAGTTCTTGAGGCTTTGTGTCAGGCATCGTGCTTGCGCCTTGGAGTTTTGTCATCTCCTGCAGCTTCTTCTCGAGGTCGAGCAGCTGAAATAACATGGAGACAACATCAGGCTCTGCGTTACTAACTAGTGCCCTCCAAATGTAAGATAATAAATGAGAGCAGAGCTCTGAGAAAAGGCTAACCCACCTTGCTCTGAATCATTGACTCTGTTTTCTGTGCTTCCAAGAGTTCTTGAGGCTTTGTGTCAGGCATCGTGCTTGCGCCTTGGAGTTTTGTCATCTCCTGCAGGTTCTTCTTGATGTCGAGCAGCTGAAATAACATGGAGACAACATCAGGCTCTGCGTTACTAACTAGTGCCCTCCAAATGTAAGATAATAAATGAGAGCAGAGCTCTGAGAAAAGGCTAACCCACCTTGCTCTGAATCATTGACTCTGTTTTCTGTGCTTCCAAGAGTTCTTGAGGCTTTGTGTCAGGCATCGTGCTTGCGCCTTGGAGTTTTGTCATCTCCTGCAGCTTCTTCTCGAGGTCGAGCAGCTGAAATAACATGGAGACAACATCAGGCTCTGCATTACTAACTAGTGCCCTCCAAATGTAAGATAATAAATGAGAGCAGAGCTCAGAGAAAAGGCTAACCCACCTTGCTCTGAAGCATTGACTCTGTTTTCTGTGCTTCCAAGAGTTCTTGCCCCATTTCCATTGCCTGCACATTTTTCAGGAATGATGATGAATAATATACAAGTGTCAGCTACCCGGTGGTTTCAGAATTTACACCAGGATGGATGATCAAAGAAACCAAATACGTGCAGATGCAGCTAGAAAATAACCAACCTTTGATTCTGCAGCTGATCTTTGTTGTTCCAGCTCCTCAATCTGAAACAAGAAAAGGTACATAATCAAATCAACCCAAGTCTCTTGCTGTTAATAATGCCCATTCATTGATGATTGTTATCCAGGTAAAAGATTCAGTTGAGTTCTGTACCGTTTGCTTAAGAGCTGCGACCTCAGAGTCTGACTGGTGTTGCTCTCCAAGCTTACGCTCCAACTCCTCTATCTGCATGGGTAATACTATTATCTGCCTTTCCTTAAACAATTACTAGCTGTTAACGACATTAATTAACCACTTCCAATTCCTACGTTACCTTGTGCTGTAGCGCAGTACATGCTTCTTCCTTCTCCTTAAGTTTTCCAGAAAGCTGATTCTGCTGCTTTTCCGACGTAATTTGAGAATGCATCTTAGAGTCTAGTTGGCTTTCAAGCTCCTTCACCTTCAAGTTATTACAGAAAGTCTGTCAGGCACAGTTTACAAGTGAAGAAAAGCAGTCTAGAAGAATAAACACAAGATTCAGTCAGAAGATATTTGAAACTCAAATATTAGCCTCCTCCTCAATTGCGCATACCTTGTCTTGCAAGTTTTTGTAAAGCTGCTCTTTTCCCTTGGCTTTACTCTCTAAATTTTGACAGTTCTCTTCCAGCTTTCTCAAAGATTCCTCCTTAAGCTTGGCTTCCTGCTTAGACCTTTCAAGCTGTCACATGTTCACCCAGCAGAAATACCCATCAGTTCAGCTTCAAGCAGGCGCAGAACTAAGAAGCTTCAGGATATCGACACTCACCATCTGTTTGACCTTTTGAAGCTCGGCTGTGTCGACCTGCTTCTTTGCTGGGCCCAGTTCTATACCACGAACACGGCTAGCAAAGTTCAACGAACTCAAGGTTTCCGACGCGTCATTGTCGGATGGGCTAATTTGCACAAACATTAGGGCTTTCGAATCCCCTCCTGTTACCGCAATTGTGGAGAAGAACAGAAAAGAGCAAATTAATCACGTAGCCAAGTGAGATAATGCAAGAGGAACAGAAATGGTTAATATATGGTATTTGTTCCAGAGCAACAAACAGATCAAGTTACCTAAAGAGTCTTGGAGCAAGTGCGTCAATTTGGAATTCCTGCGCAGAAGAAAAGTATCAAGACAGTGAGAAAACAGGAGCTGATAGGTGCAAACCCGTTACTGACTCAGAGTGCAAACCTGTAAGGAATGTGGCTGCTTCTGGAAGCAAGAGCAGAAATGACATCGCCTAAAGCAGAAAGCGACCTGTTGATATTTTGTGCTTCCTTGAGCCGATCACCCTGCGCGTCTGTCTTGGCTAACCGCTCGCTTCCAGCAAGGTCAACTAACCAAAGCTTACTTCTTGTACAGTCCCCATTTATCAGGTTCTTTGCTCTAACCATGATACAAAGCATGCTGAAAACAAATTATAAAGGTCAAACCATTTTTACCACAAGCAGGAAGGTACTCCACAGAGAAATGAAAAATAATGTTAATTATGACCAACCAGTGTGAGCGACTGCTGTGTTCATTCACATTGTTTGACCCTACAACCCTCGAATTGCTTCCAGTTTGTAAGACATCCCAAACTTCATTTATGTCCTCAACTTTGGCCTCAACTATGCCGGGCACATGATGGGATCCTTCACCTGCTTGTTTGATCTCCAACCTACATGTGCAAAGATACACAGGTTACCACAACATGGTACTATTGTGAACAAAGAAATAAGGAAGGGTGCCAAAGGAAAGTGGCTGTACTTCTTAGATGAACTATTGTGAAACAAAATGAAGGGTACTAAAGGAAAGTGGTTGTACTTCTTAGATGAAGGGGATGTTGCAAGGAGGTCTCTGATTTGTTCATTGTACACCTCAAGCACACTAACTGATATGTTGTACGTGACAGTGTCTTTTCTCTCCTCAGCAATCTTGAACAACTCCTCCAGAGTTCTATAGTTTACTCCTCTGTTCCTTTCAGTCCCTTCCATGGTGAAGGTCTTCCCAGTTCCTGTTTGTCCGTATGCAAAGATGCACACATTGTATCCATCTAGCACTGACGTGACTAGTGGAGATGCATCGGCGTAAACCTCAGCTGTTCATGGATACAACTTGTATATTAGACAAACAAAGAAAATTTTATGATTGTAAACTTCAACATTACTTGGAAGTGTAAACTAGAATTAGCAACATTCACATTGTAAGAACAGTTGTGAAAGGCAACAAAAAGCTAATACAGGCTCCATAGTACCAAGAGATACCTTGGTCATCCTTTGGTGTGTAGACTCTGTCAAACTTGAATGTCTTTTTTGCTGTTCCTCCATTTATAATCCCAATGTCTCCATCATTTGCTCCATCAAAATCTACTACACATTTGTACCCTGACGATGTCTCAGCTATGCTCAAGGGGCGGCATCTACAGAAAACTCTAATGTTTCCTGAAATAAAAGAGATAGCCAGAGTCATTATCCCGACCAAATTCTGGAAATGAGTGTAAGCATCTGAATACAGAGGGGGCAATAAGCACCTTTTGTCTCCTGGACAATATTATGAAGTTTCTTTCTCTTGGCCATCTCCTCATGGTACTTCATTTTCAGATCGTCACACTGTGCAACTGCAATACCAAAAACATGCAATGCTCTGTTAAATACTTGAAAAGCTGTGTAACGATCCCACTTCAGAGTCAGATATTACCTAAGGCTCGAACAGCTTCAATCATCTTACTCAAATCAGGAATCGCGTGCGCACAGTCGTGTGCTTCAAGAGATAACAGTGCTTGCTCTTGTTTCATGGCCTGAGTATTACAAAGATATAATTAGCAGCAGCCACTGCAATCATTTACCATTTCTTGTGGTTGCTGTGATCTTGCAGACAGTAAATCAGAGCATTACCTTGATTTTGCTCTCCAAGTTAGATATGGCAGCAGCCCATAGTTTCTTGTCATTTTCGTAGCTCTGAGAAACTTTTCTTAGTTGGTCTGTTTGTGTGTCAAGGACTTGTTCTGCAAGTTATTATATTATATATTAGAACAATCATCATATACCTATATAAGCAAAACTAGGATAGGACAATGCTTAATGCAGTAGTCTGGTACATACCAAAATTATCAGTTTGCACAAGCTTTTGGTGAAGCTCCATCTTAAGCCTGTCAAGTTCTTGATTGGTAGTTTCTACTAAAGACCACGCCATGGAGCACTCGTCGGACTTGATGGAGCACTGGCTGGTTAGCTCCTCAATCTGTTTCTCGTACTTTGAGATCAGTTTAGCTGTCCTTTTCTGCAATTTGGGTACATTGATCATGTATCAGGATTAAATACATGAGATAGGATGGTAAAACAGTTTGTGAGAAAAACTGACCTGAATAGGTGAAGAAATCTCAACATCAGTTAAGCATTTTTTGCATAAGCCACTCCCACGTGTACCAAACTTTGCCGCTGCATGTTGAACGCAAAGATTATTTATCGACGGGAAAGGAATGCAAGCTTGTGAATGAGCACATACATTGTTTGCATCTAAAATAAATAAACCAGCTACCTGGTGTTGCTGGGGATTTGCGAATGCAGATGCCACAAACCATGGGGTTTCCTCTTACTCCCTTGAAATCGATGATGATAGCACCATTGCTCCCAACAAAAGCCCTGATGTCAAGCACCTGAAGGGGCCTGTTACCTCCGACCACCTTGAACACATCAAGTCCAGACAAAATCTGTGAACAAAAAGGCAAACTGTTTGAGCCACCAGATGTGGACAAGGAAACCATGCAACGAAATTATGAGAGAAACAAGTGAGTGAGCTAGCCTTGTCTTCTTGCACGAGGACATCAAAAGATCTGATTCCTGTTGGCCCGGCAGTGTGCACTATCTCCGCAAAATGCAGATCCAGGTAATAGTCTCCAGGGGCAAGGCCGTCGAATCTGTAGCTGAAATCGCCGTAGCGTGCCGAGCTGTAGAGCGAGGGATAGTCGCCGCCTTCAACTATGCTCTCGGATGTCTCTATTGACTCCCCTCCTTGAAAGAAAGAATCGCTGGAAAACAAGTTTGCAGAGGGATCGTCGCCTTGGATGGCGCAGCCGCCGGCGTTGACGAACAGGACGCATTCACCTGGTTGAGAGAGAGCAGAGGCACCAAGAGGGTAATGAGAAAATAACTTGAGACCGAGGTAACAAAAGCATTACAATTATTATCTGGGAACAATATACTACTAGTTATTGTGTGTGAAATAGTTTGACCTCAGAAAGGCGAGCTTGGCCATTTGTTTCAAGCGTGGAACAAGACAAGGTTAACTCTTGTAAAAACCTGAATCTATCTAGCAACGGAATGAGAAAGGCAAGCTTGGGCATTCCTCAAAAATCTTACTGTAGCAGGGAACAATAGACTAGTACTAGTCATTGCGTGTGAAGATGAAATGAGATCATCAGAAAGGTAAGGGTGGGCATTTCCAAGCAGGGGAGCAGCCGAGGTTGACTCTGAAAGAAGAGAAAGCCTGAACCTAGCAACAGAAATGAGATTTGGGGGCAGTAGAGTACAGTTGAGTTCCTAGGGTTTATTTATTATGAATCCGAGACAAATCAGGGACTCGGACCAGATCCACTTGGCGATTCGCGGGCAGCAGGGGCCAAATCGGCAGCGAGCGAGCGAATCCTAGGAAGCAAGCAGGCAGGAAATGCGCGCGGGCGTAACCGAGAAACCTAGACACGGCGGACGGACGACGGCCGCGGGGAAGGGAGGGGAAGGGGAGGAGAGCGGCACCTGCGCGGCAGTCGGCCCGCCTGAGACCGGAGACGGCGACGCGCGGGCCGGAGACGAGGATCATGGGCTCCGCCTCCGCCGCCTGCGGCTCCGGCGGCGGGTTGGCCGGGGCGGGGTCGGGGTCGGGGTCGGGGCTGGCGTCGACGCAGGCCGCCTCCCAGCCGGCGGTCCAGGTGAAGTCCATGGGGTCGTCCCCCGCCGCGCTCGCCGCGTCGCCACCTTCCATGGGGTCGGGTCGGGTCGGGTCCGGCCGAGAGAGAGAGAGAGAGAGCCGCCGCCGCTGCGAGGAGGAGGAAGCGCGGCGTGGATTCGGATTTGGATTTGTTTTTCTGTTGTTCTGTTGTGTTGTTTGGAGCCGCCGTCCGAATTCGAAACCGCTCTGCTCATATGGGTGGGTGAAGACCGTTGCTGTGTGTGTGGTCGGGTTCGGGCCGGGCCTGGCCCTGGCCCGGTTCTTGCCCATTCTCCCACCCTAGAAAAATTCCGTTTAGTTTTGGGTCTTCCCCTTATTTATTTTAGAACTAGAATAAAAAAAATTGTGTCCATGTCTATGTCCATGTTAGCATTTCTCGATGACTCTGTTGGTTCGGCCCTCGGAGATTTCCGGCTCCTTCTTTCACCGTTTGTTTGTCCGACGAGCTATGCCTCTCGTCTCGGAGGCCATCCACGGTTTCCCCTTCACTCGCGCAACGATACCAGCATTGCATTGTAGTAGAGCATCATTCTCGGTCCAAGCACTCTGAGACCTTCTCCTCCATATTAAATACTCCCTCCGTTCGGAATTACTCGTTCAAAAATGAATGTATCTAGATGTATTTTAATTGTAGATACATCCATTTTTATGACAAGTAATTCCGAACAGAGGGAGTAGATTGAAAGTTTTTTGGAAAAAAAAAGAGAGAGCAAGGAACTTGTAAAGTAGATTATCCTGGCATCGCTCCCTTGAAATGAATTAAGTAAAACATTGGTTTCTTTCAGGCTGGTGGCGTTGGCTTTGCCTATGAAAACTGTTGGGCCGCCATTCAACATGTGTCTGTCTGATCCGCGCTAGGAGGATGGGTCCAAGCCCGAAACGCTTAGCATCAACGGCGATCATGGGAAAGGAGAAGATGACCGGCTCAGATGTCGCCAAAATCGGGGTAAGAGCTATGTGTTAAGATGAGGGGCCCAATGCCCACCCCACCCCCCACCCCCCATTGGACCAATTTTATGAAAAATGAGGGCTTAGCCGTTTTTTTGGTCTTCCCCTTATTTATTTTATCAGATTAGGAAAACATGGGACGCCCTGTGGGACTTCCAAGATCAGGAGGGCAGCCGCGCGGTCAAGCTAGCGTTGACGCTTCCGCTGTCGAAGGACGTAGGCGCAGCAAAGTACGTAGAGGATCACGACGATGCCGAGGAGAACCGCCGGCACTCCTATATTTGCACCATGGAGGATCGTAGCCCACCCGACCTTCTTCATCTCCGCTCCTGCTGGTGATTACAAACCGCTCTCCATGATGAACAAGGGCATCTATGAACAAGGGCACCTATGATTCAACAGATAAGATGGTGATTCCAAACCGCTCTCCATGATGAACAAGGGCACCTATGATTCAACAGAGAAGATGGTGATTACAAACCGCTCTCCATAATGAACAAGGGCATCTATGATTCAACAGAAGATGGTGATTACAAACCGCTCTCCATGATGAACAAGAGCACCTATGATTCAACAGAGAAGATGGTGATTACAAACCGCTCTCCATGATGAACAAGGGCACCTATGATTCAACAGAGAAGATGGTGATTACAAACCGCTCTCCATGATGAACAAGGGCACCTATGATTCAACAGAGAAGATGGTGATTACAAACCGCTCTCCATAATGAACAAGGGCATCTATGATTCAACAGAGAAGATGGTGATTACAAACCGCTCTCCATGATGAACAAGAGCACCTATGATTCAACAGAGAAGATGGTGATTACAAACCGCTCTCCATGATGAACAAGGGCACCTATGATTCAACAGAGAAGATGGTGATTACAAACCGCTCTCCATGATGAACAAGGGCACCTATGATTCAACAGAGAAGATGGTGATTACAAACCGCTCTCCATGATGAACAAGGGCACCTATGATTCAACAGAGAAGATGGTGATTACAAACCGCTCTCCATGATGAACAAGGGCACCTATGATTCAACAGAGCAGATGGTGATTACAAACCGCTCTCCATGATGAACAAGGGCATCTATGATTCAACAGAGAAGATGGTGATTACAAACCGCTCTCCATGATGAACAAGGGCATCTATGATTCAATAGAGAAGATGGTGATTACAAACCGCTCTCCATGATGAACAAGGGCAGCTATGATTCAACAGAGAAGATGGTGATTACAAACCGCTCTCCATGATGAACAAGGGCACCTATGATTCAACAGAGAAGATGGTGATTACAAACCGCTCTCCATGATGAACAAGGGCACCTATGATTCAACAGAGAAGATGGTGATTACAAACCGTTCTCCATGATGAACAAGGGCACCTATGATTCAACAGAGAAGATGGTGATTACAAACTGCTCTCCATGATGAACAAGGGCACCTATGATTCAACAGAGAAGATGGTGATTACAAACCGTTCTCCATGATGAACAAGGGCACCTATGATTCAACAGAGAAGATGGTGATTACAAACTGCTCTCCATAATGAACAAGGGCATCTATGATTCAACAGAGAAGATGGTGATTACAAACTGCTCTCTCTTTTCCCTCAAAAACTAGCAAGAATCCATGGAGGGATTGAGAGTTAACAAGCTCGGAGAAGGTCAACAATGGGGAAGAACACGAGCTAAAAACATTGGACTCAATGGGGAAGAAGACCCCCTTTTATAGGTGGGGAGAAAATCCAACCGTTATCCCCTCACTCAGCCCGCACAACGCGGTACTATCAAGACTGTGGGCGCGTACTACTGCAGAGGCTGCGCGGTACTACCGTGGAGGACCACGGTACTACCGTGATAGCAAAGACAGCCGGAACTTGCACGACTAGGGGCAATATTATCGCTATGCAGTATTATCGCTCCCCTTGCGGTACTACCGCAAGGCAGAAAGTCTCACTGAAGGGCGCGGATGAAATAAATTACATCCGTGCCTACTTCCCCGAGGGAGGACTCACAAAAACTCCCAAGACGGTACTACCAAGCACACGAAGAGCGGTACTACACAGAGGGCGCGGATGTAAAAATTACATCCACCCTACTTCCGCTCATGTTCTTGAGCCCGCCAGAGCCCACGGTACTATCACGTGAGGGCGCGGATGTAAAAATTACATCCGCCTTACTACCTTCGGCAGTGCGCTGGCTCGAGGTTACGGTACTACCGCTCCAACAGAGCGGTACTATCAAGAGGCTCATGGGTACTACCGCTCCAAGAGCGAGAGTACCGCATGCCCTAGATCAGCAACACTAGGAGTCCTTCATTTTTCAGAGAAGACAACGGGGGTAACAATAAAACCAGAACTGCCATAACTTCCGCAAATGAGCTCCGAATTGAGCAAACTCAAGCTTGTTGGATACAAGACAATGAGTAGCATCAAAACAGAGACAGAGGAGGTATGCCTAACAAGAGAGGAGAGAAACCTCCAACAGAGAAGAACCGACATACCCTCCAACATCGAAAACATCATAGAAGACGCATGTGAACTCCATTTTCGATGAACTCGAGCTTGTCATAAAAATGACCAAAAGCTCCAAAACTCACAAGGAGAAGAACCAAACAAGAACCAATAAGGATGATGCAAGGATGCAATGGTTTGAGCTCTCTACGAACGATACGATCAAGCAACTCATCGAGAGCCCCCTTGATAGTACGGCAATCGATCCTATAACCCGGTCTCCCACAACTACCATGAGACCGGTAAAATAGAAAACCTATCAAGGGCAAACCTTTGCCTTGCACAAAGTCCACTTGAGCTAGATGATGACGATCTACTCCTCCTCAAGATGGACCATCTTTCTTGATTGCGTTGGCTCGATGAAGACTAGTTGATTTCTCCCCCATACTTCACTATGGGTGAGCCACTCTTCCGTTCATCTTCACAAGTCCATTGTCACCACAATGGACGGCAAGCTTCAAGCACTTGATCTCTTCGTGATGCATCACTTGAACTTGCACACCGCAACCTAACCCCACAAAGAACTCTCACGAAGACCATGGGTTAGCACACAAAGCGTAATGGACAATGCTTACCATACCATGGGATCACTTGATCCCTCAGAACATCTTGTGCGCTTTGTGTGTTGAATCTTTCCAACTCTCTTCATTTGGATGATGTCTTGAAGATGGACATGAACGATCACACAATCTTCTTCTTCAAGACATGCTTGCAATAAGCTCAACACTCACATGACCAATCTTTGGATAATTCCTTAATAGCACCTTGGTCAACTCATAAACTCCTTGAAACCAACACATGGACTTCACAAAAAGCCTATGGACAAATCCTTCAAATATAACTCAAGACAACCATTAGTCCATAGAGATTGTCATCAATTGCCAAAACCAAACATGGGGGCACCGCATGTTCTTTCAGGAATAGCAATAGCGAAAGCAGTGGGTCTACAGAATGTATCTGCTAGTTCATTCGCCAGGAAGGCCAGGCTTGGTGAAAAGGTGCATCTCTCCACGCTGCGCTTATACTGCAGCAGTGGATTTGGCGATGATGGACAGAAGATAAAAAATGTCATTGAGAAAGATCAAGAAGTAATTTTATTGAATTGGAAATCAAATGAACTGAGGATTCAATAAACATCATATAAACTGCAAATACAAACTACAAGTAGGCAGACACCATAACAATTCAACCGCATTTATTTTCTATGAGCATTTTACAATAACAGATCACTCATACGTTGAGATATCAATTAAGCTACTGGTTCTCTTATATTAGCTTGTTTTCCTTTTGTCACCGGTGCTATTGAATCCGCATTTAGAAGAAAGAGCTCCAGTCCGAAAACCTCAACCGATAGCCTAGCAAGGGACATCATTTGAGTTCCTAGCCGTGAACGAACGGCATACATCCATTTTTGTGTGATCGGTCTTCCTCGTCGTTCAATCAATCGTGATTTCACGACTCATGGACCAAGCGTTTTAACCGGAATCTAGTGACGGAGAAAGAAGAAAGATTTTTAAGCGCGTGAAACACTCTGCCTGGGGAGTACGGTCGCAAGACCGAAACTCAAAGGAATTGACGGGGGCCTGCACAAGCGCTGGAGCATGTGGTTTAATTCGATACAACGCGCAAAACCCAGCTCCCCTCCTTCATCACTTCTGGCTAAGCATCTTTCGGCGGAGGAAAGGAGGCGACTAGTCGCTTCTGGAGAGTATGTTCCCATTCACTTGTTAAGGAAATGGCTATCAAGAACGAATTAACCCTTTATCCATTTTTTTTCTTTTTAAATATCCCTCCCTGGGGAAAGAAGAATAGTAAAAAAGATATGGAGGCGGGATGGAAGAGAGAGAATGGGCTCA